>JAUEPU010000145.1:0-122638 GCA_030435615.1 Armillaria luteobubalina
TACGCTTGAGCTCGACGTGGTCTTGAATGGTCAAGCGGCGAAGTTCCGGGACGTGAAGGAGGAGGCTGACATCGCTAGTGGGTGGGCTCAGGCCACCGCCCTCATAGCTCAAGATAACCAAGCTCTCCGTAGCAGCAAAAATGGCACGAGGAAGAACTTGGAGAGAATCGACGCAGCATTCGATGCTGCGCATGCGGGACGATTGGCTGGCTAATCCGAGGATAAGGCAATCAAAACTAAAGTCGCCTATTTGGATAGCGCTAGTTTCGTACTTGAGTGTGAGTGGCATGTGCCAGATCGCACGTACTGGACGTGCAGTAGCTTGGCGATACTGTCCCACTCTGCAGAAGTGCGCGGTCGAAGTGCTGCCGGTACACAGAGGATCGACCAGAGACTAGGCGAAACGAGGGTGACCCTACGCCATCTGGTGCAGACCAGCCCAAGACGTAGGCAGGTTGCCGGAGGACGGATGGTACGGAAGCCTTCAACGGTGCAGATGTCCTCAAGATTTTGAGGAGGATATCATACGGCAACCGTCGCACAGGTGCCAACAGAGCCCATAAGCGAGGGCGTAGGACTGGACCCAATCGATTCCAATACGCAGCTGCTTCAGAGTGAGCTCTATGCGAGCAACCTCTGTCCCATAAGCTTGGGCTTCCACGGACAATCGGTTGTGAAATTCCTGGTCGTTCAAGTCGGGTATCTGTCGGTAAAACCGAAAAAGCTGAGAAATAGAGGGTGGTGGATGGTCAGATGTAGGTAGGCTTGCGCCGCAAGGTTTGCAGAGAACAGTCCGGGGCCACGAGTATACCATTTCGCCTGATTTAGTCGCTCAGTAAGCCTAAAATGCCCTATATGCGAGGTCATAGAGAACGAACGCACCCGACAATCCAAGTTGCCCACTAAAGGTGGCGTTGATCGTGCTCGCACCGGCCCTGTAGGCCTGCAGTAAAAATAAGTTGGAGCTGCTCGAGTTCGGTCTCGTAGGCTTGGGCCTCAAGCGTAATGGCGAGTCGGGGTAGCGGTGACAGACGCCAATTCTAGCTCGGTGAGGCCGTTGTCTCTACGGAGGGCTGTCAAAGAGATCACGAGAGCAGATCGTGGGATGATTGGCCGAAGGCAACTCCTTTCACACCGGTGACACAGAATAATGTGGGGCCAGTTATAACGCGTGTCGCCTGGTAACGTTAGGCGTTCAGTCGACACTGTGCCAGGGACAGACGAGGCTTACCGATAGGTTCGACTTCTTCGTTCCATTCTTCTCCAGTAACCATGGTTCCTTGACTGAGTGTCGATGGTTAGGGTACGGACGTGGTCTGGATGATGGCGTGAGGGAAAGAGCAGGCATACTCTTTACGGTATTGGGGCTGCCGGCAAACGCCGTCCCCAAAGGCAAACAAACGGTGGCTGCGTGAATGAAGAGTACGCGTAAACTTTGTGTCAAAATAGATTTATATTCGCGTACCAAACTCGTAGCTAACACCGCAGAATCGTCGTGCTTCACGTCAAGTGACACTGCACGATGAGCATATACCACCCACAGCCACACGATTCATGCACGTGTAATACGCGTACTTTACCCAGTTATCTATCCTGACCGACCGCTAGATAGAGTGGTGCAGAGGCAGTAGCCAAACAGTTGCGTTGACAACTTGTTTGGATTTGCTTGGCACAATCGTCGCGCTTCACGTCAAGTGACACTGCACGATCAGCCTATGTCGCCCATACCATGAGACAACTCAGAGGCGCAGTGCATCGACGGAAATTGGCACCCAGAGCACAGGTCTTAGAGTTTTACCATGGTACTGGCCATATCAGCGGCTATATAAACAACGAGATGGAAGACATACATGAACGATAGAACCCCAAAACATATATCCCACCCCACATATGGGTATACACCACACAGCTGTCAAGATGAAAAGCCATCAAAGAAAAAAGAAACAGCAAGGAGCACTCACAAGTTCATGTAGACTGGGAGACGGATGTGCCCCAGCAAGGTGTGGCCCAAGCGTAGTGATAGATTGAGCATAGATATTAGGTTAGGGTACACCAATTCCAACTTACTTGCAGCTGCTAAAGCTCCACGTCGTTGAAAACACCGCCCCCCCATACTAGTTCGTTGTTACATGAGTTACATATAGTAGATCGCAAGCGTATACTCTAATTCACCTAAGACAACGCTAATCAGTAAAAACTCAAGAACGAGGCAGAAATAAAACTCACCTCAACATGATCCGCGGGCCTAAAGAAAAACTTCGACGCGAGGTTGCTCGGTTGCAACCCAGGTACTCGCGACAGCCAGAGCTGCCATTCCGCCGGCCCATATCTATGAACGACCCCATCGCTACCTCCTTGCATTTCGATGGTGATAACGAGCCAGCCGGTATGGTTTGTACCCGCGGACGGTGTAGTGGTTGAAGGGGGTACTGGCGCGATCGATGCCATCCGGTACTAGCAAGGTAAATAAACGAAAAAGAAGAAAGAGAAAACTCACAAAAGGGATAGCCGTTCCACTCCTTTCTGCGCCAGATCAATGGCGTACCTCTGCTGCGCTTCTCTGAGCACACTACCCGGAAACGCGCCTGCCAACGCTGTCGAACGCCGGACCTTTCTCGTCTGGTCTCCAAACAACCGATCCCTGCGTGGAAATCCCGCTCGAAAATGATAGTATCGAATAGTCATCTTGCAGAACAATACGAGTACACCAGAATATTAGAACCCGGTTAGGAAATAAGCAATAGACGACTCACCGGAAAGAAAACAACAGAAAAGAGGTAGAGAGCAATTAACGAGCTCAAAGCCGATTAAATAGCCGTACCGCCGGGAAGCCACGTGACTGGCGGCAGCGCACGCTGGTGGGCGTATGTACGAGCATTGGGATGCTCTGAACGGAGGGACAGTGCGAGTATGTGCAGATACCAGGGAGCACCGATGCAGAGGAGTCGGTCGATCATGGATCATTTTACTATATTTAGATCCGATCATCAAAATCAGGGGATTACCATATAGAGTACATTCCGTCAGGACGACATACCGCATACAGGACAGCAACACCACACCACACGCAACGATTGATGTACGTGTAATACGCGTACTTTACCCACAGTTATCTATCCTGACCAACTGCTAGATATAGTGGTGCAGAGGCAGTAGCCAAACAGTTTCGTTGACAACGTATTTGGCTTTGCTTGGCAGAATCGTCGCGCTTCACGTCAAGTGATGATTTCGGGTGGAATTTCGCGTGAATATACGGGCATACGGATTGCCATTGTCGAGAGAATGTTGCAATAGACAACAAGGCACTCGAGTAGGATGAATAATTGCAATAAGAGCTGTGAAACTACATTTTTTTTTTTTGGCCATCATTCAAAGGCACGGGAACGATGGGATTGGCGGGTTCTTTCCCATTTCAAGTCCTGGGAAACCCTGAACCCTTTGCTTCTTTTTCCCTAGTAACGCTAACCCTGGCTTCTTCATGTTCTTATCGGAATAGTGGACCACCACTAGCGCAGTGCTGTTTCTTCAAACACTGTTCGCTTGTACCACCACCACGAAATGTACGAATTCTACCTCCCAGACGGTTCTATTTCAAAGAAATATGTGCCAAAGTCGTCCTCCTTCGGTTCAGCATCGCTTGCACCCCAGATCACAGAGACTGCCGGCAAATGTGAGATCCTGGATCTCAAGGAAAACAAAGAATGGCAATCCAGCAAGGTATGTTGTCGCCGCAGCCCTAAACCTCATCTAACATACAAACTGCCATTCAGGGTGTGAAAAGTCCACCTCGCACAGTGATAGATTCGTCAGTCTCTGATAACGGGGAGGCATGTTCGGTACTTGTGTTTTCATTTTTCCACGAATTCGAGCTAAATCTGCACGTCTAGACCACCGTGCCGAACCAGACAGAGGTTGCCGGTGCGAGTCCTGCTGTGCGTACCGCTTGAAAACATACAGTTTTTTGCAGTTCTGATAGACTGGGCAGTCAACTGGCGCCATCGACGTCTCGGATCTCTTTGACATGTCGTCAGCAAACTTGGTGCTAGGGCCGGCATACATGGATCAAGAGGATGACAGCGATGATTTCGCCTTGGTGTCCATCTTCCGTGCTCGTGGTTCGTCGCCTCGGGCTCATACTAAAACATCCAGTCCAAGCAAGAGATGTGATCTCCACCGAAGAAAGAGGCTATCGAGACACGGCCGTCCACCTGCACCAACCAAGCGTCGCAAAAGAGTTCATACTGAAAGCGATAGCGATGGAGAACGGGCCGCTGGGTGGGAAATGGCGTACGGGGCACTCCTCAAAAGGTACTCTTGCCTTCGGAAAGAATACAAGTCCGTCAGCAAGGACGCGCAGGGAAGAGAGACGTCAGAGTCAGATTACGCCCAAGGTCAGAGCAACACGCCAGTTTCAACGAGTGCGAGTGGCGCGGATGGGGAGGCAGGCCCATCACAACCGTACCGGTCCAACATATTCAGCCTACTCTCTTGAACAGCATGTCCATCGCCATTGTATTTGCCATATACCTGTTTCAATGTAGATATTCAACAATGTACCACATCATGAATCGTAATATAAAACGAGACGGTTTGCTTGGGCGTTTCGTATGAGCAGATCAAAAGGAGACGTCCCAATCAGGTCACACTCGGGTACTCAAGAGGCCAGGGCATGAACGAGAGAAAGGACTACATATTAGGTGCATGTGAGCACCGCACATGCCGCATAGTACAAGTAGTTATTTTTTTCGTTTGCCACAAGGGCGTAATGCAGACCGTATGAAAATATATGTACGAAAAAAAATGATAGCCCCACGAGGACAACTCCTAGTTGCAGAACAAGCGAAGGGGGTGGAGAGGGAGCAGGGTTCATTCGGAGTCGCTCGAATATTCCCATTCCGAGCTGCTATCCTCCTCCTCCTCCTCCTTCTTCTCCTGTGCAGCGTCAGCTGCACTCTCCAGCTCCTCATCATCTACTGTCCCGACTTGCTCCAACGGAGGAGAGGAATGGCCGAGAGAGGCGACACAGGGAGGTGACGGGCGGCCAAACCATTCGTCATTGCTTTCAAAGTAAGGGTCGACGTCATCAGAGTCGGGATTGTAAAGGGACGAGGAACCCGGTGAGGGGGAACGATCAGAGGCGTTGTATGGTGATGAGACTTGTAAAGACGGTACCCATATTCAGGAAAAGGATAGTAAAGGGAAGAGTACGACGTACGCGGATGCTGAATGGAGGAGGAGTGGCGGGATACCGACTTGCCACCCCTGGTCTTCTTAGCGGGGGGAGCCTGGGGTACAAAGGTTGCTGAGTAAAAGTAACGAGACGAAAAGGAGTACAAACCTCGGACTCCAAGTCGGAGGGGTTGGGCCTCTTGCCCGGCAGTGGACGTTGGCGACGAACACGGGGCGGGGAGAACAAACGAGCGTCAGCGGCTTCATCCCAGGTCGATGGTGGTCCCTCGACAGGAGCGGGAGTCCCAGTTGCACCCTGCGTCGACGGCACCTGATTGGAATTGTTACGGCTGAGTACAATGGTATCATCAGAGTCGTCCTCCTGCAATACCTCCGTGGGCGGAGGGCTCGTCCACGGTTCCAGAAGATTTGCCTGCGAACAAAGGAACATAGACATCATTCAAAAGTCAAATGAAAAGAAGGGGGACCGCACGACAAAGAATTCTTCTTGTTCTAATCTCCAAAGAGCCCAGTCAGCATGATAATAGGGCGCTTCAATATGGTTCGCGAAGATTGAAAACGTCTTGAGGACGTCACGAATATACGACGCAGAGGGTTGGTCCGGATCCCAAAACAAGTGGAGACGGAGTCGCATCTGCGAAGAGGTGAGAAGCAAACCTAGTAAAACACCAGACAACGCACCATAGTGGGGTGAGCCTGTGTAATGACGTGATAAAGTGTGGTCTCCATGTCCTCCGTCATGGGTTCCCGGCGCAAAAAAGGCTGGATGTGGAGCAGATGAGGCTTGAGTTCTTTATCCAAATCCAAAGCCATGGGAAGAGGAACTGAGCGTGTATGAGACAGAAGGATGCTTTTCGAACACGATGAGCGAGAAAGAGAACAAAGGACAAGGAAACAAATGACGACGTTGACACTAAGACCCAAGTACTTAGGAGGGAACGTGGCTGAGGAAAGTTGTTCAAAAGAAATGTTCCCACCGGCAACTTCCTTCCAGCGAACCAAACTCTAAAAGTCCGAACTGAATCCGAAAAGGGAATGCAACAAGTGATGTCGCCACGCATGTGCAACGGTTGGTAAAGCATCGTTCTGTCTAGGTGACGAGGCTGTTTGCATGGGCTCAGACAGCAAAATAAGTAATGTTTCATTACAGAATGACGAATCATATCCCAGTGACGGACACGAACCATGAGAATAATGGTACAATATTTCAGCACAGGAGGCGAGAAGGGACGGTACGAATACGTGCGATTACCCTAGAGCGACAATGGAGAAGACATCTTTGATCGTGGATCCTCTAACGTTGATGATCAAATTCACCAGATTACCATATAGAGCACAGTTCATCAGAACATTACGGTAATCAGGGTGGTGATGCAACGCCATAGCCAGCTGCATAGATGCTCATTGTGATAACCCTCATGTGAATCGGTGACTCCCATCACGGCTCGTGATGGGAGAAGACGTGGGATACAGTACTCTGTTGGAAGCACACCTATATCGCTTCTCTTTCAATGAACCATTCTATTGTTCGTCTGTGGTGGAATTCTACGTGATGTTAGCTGCATAAATTCTCTATACACACGTACCCGAACACCCTGCATGCTTCACGATCAGATAGCATTTAAATTGCAGGTGCTTGCTTGTCCTTGCTTGAGGTCGTCATATAACTGCTAATGCCAACTACAATCAAGCCGCAGTGGGTTAGTGGCAGCAACTACTGGCAAAATTCGCATGTAGGCTTTTTACACCTATCAGCGACGTAGGTTCAATCCGGGGTCAAGGAAGTCATTTTTTGTGGTGCTCACACTGCGACGCGTACGGTAGTCTTTCTCTTACATGGCAGCTATGCCCTCACTCAATACACGGGAATGGAATGGCTAGCACCACAGCTCTAATATTGCTTAATATTGCTCGATACTTCAGTAACTACTATGCTTCACTTCATTTGTTCTTTGTTTCCCCACTGGTTCTTCACGATTACATAGAGGCATCGAGCCTGTAGCCAAACAAATAAGTTGATAGTTTGTTTGGCCATTATTTGTCACCGCATTTGGCCTCCTGCCAACAGCGGAAAAGGTGTGAGTATTGTACCACGGCCACAGTACTAGAAGGGGGGCAGCATAGGGACGCCAATAAATGATGTGCATGCAATAGAACAACATTTGGTGTGTTGCAAGGCATAAATACAAGTATCGAGCACTGCAACAGCAACATCACTACCAAGACACACATATGCACTTTGATTAAATCTACAGGCACGGAAAGGGTAGAGTCAAGCAAGGGCTGCGAGTCTGAGACAACACGGAAACCTTTTGTAATGACATCGGAATTCGTTTTCGTTATATTTACAAGACGATCAAATTAAAAGACAGAGGACTGTCATTGCTGTGTAACTAAGCCATGTCTACGGAACGAACGGGACCAGGATGATACGTATATAAAATTTTAAGAAAAGCTCGAATGAAATCCCGCTAAAAGCCACGACCACCGCCAGGAAGGACAAAAGAAAGAAGCTTCGAACAGGGGGGATCGCGTCCCTTCTCGCTATTCGAATATGCAGTTCCTTCAAGTTGGTCAGGTCCTGGATCGACGAGCCAGCCTAAGAGCGGCGGCGCTTCCCGAGCGTCGATGACTGAGTAAATTAGAGCATCAGTGACACCACACCCGGTACGAGTGAATGGGAATCCAACTTACCGAGGAAGTGAAGGGCCCTGAGTGGAGAATATTCTCCCACTTTTCGGGGGGATCAAACACCACAAAAGGATTGTCACTATCGTGCACCAGGTCATACATGTTGCAGGTCTTCGGCAAATCGAAGAAGGGCGAATTATTGTCTACTGCAGGAGACAACGGATCAGGTTTTTCAACCGAGTCCACTGGCAAGAGACTCGGGGCCTTGGTAAACGCCGTCGACGACTCAGCTTTGGATTGGACGGCTTCTTCAATCTCCCGCTCGAAATTGTCGCCGGCCAGGAGTCCCATTTCTATATAGAGTCGGCGCCCGACTGGAAACTTCTTGCCGACTTTCATGGCAGCTTCAGTGCCGTGGTTCTCCTCAATATGGGTCAGCGCATTCATGATATTGGTGAATGCAGCAGAGCGCGACCGGTGAGCCTGTTGTAGCAGGCGGGTCAGACCAGTGATGAGATTGTCGGCGACCTCGAAGCTTTGCTCGTGTAGCTTTATAACTGAATAGAGTATGTGAGGATCCAATGAAAGGAAAATATGGGAAACACTCACGTGGCGTGCAACTGTAGATTTCTTTGAAGGCACGTTCCTTGACGTCGCGAAGTGCATCCGCGTCGAGCGCGCAAGTGCAGAACTGTTGCTTCCTGCAGCCGGGGCAACTGTGAAATTTATTGTCGTGGGCGCAGTGTATCTGCTTAGATGCACAGACGAGGCAACCCGAGCGTCGCTAGAGAACATCTTTGAGTAGCTAGTACTGAACTGTGAGGATCGACAGTACTCACCACCGGAGGAGGGACCTGAAGGACTCCCACAAGAGCGAGGTCGGTTGACGTACGCTGTAGGAGGGTTTCTGTCGTCACGGGGGTGGTTTCGCGGTCATCGAAGGTTTCGGGAATAATATCTTCGGATAAAACCGCAGGGGGAGGCGAGGTTCGACTCGCTAAATCGTCCACTGGATCCTCGCGCTACAAGAAAGTGACATTTTGGAATCAGTACGCACGGAGAAATCAAAGATGCGAGCACCAACCGGAACGCAGCCCCGCCTTCTTTTACTACCTGTGAGCATCTTAGGGTTAGAAAGGATGGCGGCCCGCGTAAGAACGTGCACCACAAAGTAGGAGGACACGATGTGGGAAGGGAGCAAGAATGGAGCAGACCTGGGTGCAGTTCGTGAACACGGATTCACTTATGACAATCCAGGAAATCTTCGCGAATCCAGTGTAAGTTCGATTCATAGGATTGATGAATGTAATTAGAAGATCGATGATACAGGGTGCAGTCCGGAATAAGCAATAATATTAGTAACGCACCCGGAAGCGAAGTGTTAGAACCCGAGTCGAATGGACGAGAAGCAGTCGTGCCTGGCGAACTTGAAGAATCTTACCTGATAAGGTCTGTCGATCTCTATTCTGAGACAAGAAAGGCACCGTATGTGTACCCGACACTTGAGCCTGCCGGTTCCACAAAAACTGCCACTGTCTGCTGGAAGCGAACTTTGATAGCCAATGTCGCAAAGAATGGGAAGAGGCTATTATTCTACTGTGTGAAGCCGCGGAAACCGGCGGTGTTCACTCAGATAACAATTCTTGTCATAATGATGGAAAGATGTGTTCAATTCACCGACTTTTACGGCGCTTCCTTACGAGTCATACAGACGTATATAAGGTCATAATACTACAAAAGGTAGAACAGTGGCAGAATAGGCATTGCAAAGCAGGAAATATTGCGTATCAAAAAATGGCTGGTCGGAAGTGTGTAGTCATTCACAACCAAGATTCTCTGGCTGCGCACAAGCATTTCTTATGGTTTAAATTTCAAGACTGCGTCTAAATTATACCTCGACATTCTACTAAACTCATGCCCAAAAGTCACAGTAAGCTTCGTAAACGTCCGCATGGTTGAACGTTGAGATTTGCGCTTCACAATATCTGTAGACGGTGGAGGTACCTTTAGCAGGTGGGATGGGCACAGAAGGTGATCACAGGAGGAGGCGAGCGCAGAAATTGGCTGGCCATTGAACCATGCACGAGACATGGCGTAAGAGTGAAAAAGAAATGCTGATGCGCCGAGGCACTGCATCGGTCAATCAGCGACCTGGAGACGTCCTTGACTTGTGGTAATGGATGATGCCCTATGTGACGATAACAGAACAACTGAAGTCAGTGGCACGTACGCGGTCAAAGGCAAGGCCTGCTTGAATCGCGTCCTACAGAGTCAGTCTGGCCAGCAATTCATAAGCAAGGTAATGCCGCACCGATATAGATGTACAGAACGATTGTACTTGTCTGTCTCTGTCCCCATTCATGACGCCCATCCACTTCAACAGCTTCATCCTTCACCGTCATGCACCTCGAGCCCTGAGTCTGGAAAGATTGTCAAGTCCACAGAGTACTGCGTGCAGGCAAACTCTGATGCCAGAGACATCCTTGAACCGTCCAACGGCTTCAGTATGCAACCAGAACAGCTTGGCTGTTAGCTTAAGCAAGATGCTCCTCTGCATGCTGGATCCTGGGTAGAATCCTTCCATGTAGAGGTGCATCTCCCTCAAGGAAACAGCCAAGGTAAAAGACGTGCGTGGGCACCATACACTCTGGCTTCCAGCTCGGAAAAGATGTGTCTCTACATGCTGGATCCTGGGTAGAATCCGACCACGTAGAGGCAATGCTTTTACAAGCTGGAGGAGCTGGAGGGTGTTGGAATATTCATCCCAATGGAGGCGGTGAGCACAAGGGGGTGATGGGGGATGATGAGAGAAAGACAAGGTATCAAGGCTTTAGCCAAACAAAAAAGTTGACAACTTGTTTGGCACCACACTTTGCCAAAAGCGGAAAAGGTGTGAATATTGTACCACGGCCATGGTGGTGCACAGGGGACGTTACAAAGTCACTGATAAATTGTATGTGTGCAATAGAATGATATTGAGGTAGTGTGTAAGGCATGAATACAAGTGTCGAGCAGTGCAACAGCTAATTAAACATACGAACATCACTGGCAAGGCAAGTAATGTACTAGACCTGCATATATGCGCTGCAAATGCAGCCACAGGCATAGAAATATAATAGTCATGGTTGGGCTGGTAGATACTGAGCTACGGGGTGCGACTAGAGAGTGTGAGTCGTGGCAGAACATGTGAGAGGCATGGTATATTGCAGGGGACAGCAAGGGCTGCTGGCCTAAAGGCGTGCCTGGTGGGCACGTGTCGAAGGGATTACACTTGGGACCTTGGAAATCTCCCTGATATTATACAGGCACATAACGCTACACATAAATCACATGCGGATGGTAATATCACATGAATTCGCTAGGTTTATCGTATTTCCCCATATGGATGTGGCCCGATCACGATTGGGCTTCCTCCATCCCCATTTTTGCTGTATTTCGACAGCGTCTCCCGAACGGCTGCCCGGAATACCTCGGAATGTTTGCACATACCTTCGCATTTTCACTCGCTACCGATGGACACCGAAATCGGCTCTGTGCTTCGCACAGAGCCTCAGACGCTGCCCCCGCAAGCGTTTCCCAAACACCCTACATCGGCAGCCATCGGCATCGACGAATACCCCCCCGGCGGGAACGAAAACATTCCAGATTTCAACGTTCGATATCAAAGGACAACTTACCTGTATTACTCGACACGAGCCGGCCAACAGATCAGGCGACGCTGGGTAGCCATTAAACGACGGCTTTAGATTCCAAAACCTTGGATTATAGCAATAGGGTAAGCCATCGGCCATCCATCGGTTTTCCTCGTACCGCCCAATCAATAAGCTGGAGGAGCTGGAGGGTGTTGGAATATTCATCCCAATGGAGGCGGTGAGCACAAGGGGGTGATGGGGGATGATGAGAGAAAGACAAGGTATCAAGGCTTTAGCCAAACAAAAAAGTTGACAACTTGTTTGGCACCACACTTTGCCAAAAGCGGAAAAGGTGTGAATATTGTACCACGGCCATGGTGGTGCACAGGGGACGTTACAAAGTCACTGATAAATTGTATGTGTGCAATAGAATGATATTGAGGTAGTGTGTAAGGCATGAATACAAGTGTCGAGCAGTGCAACAGCTAATTAAACATATGAACATCACTGGCAAGGCAAGTAATGTACTAGACCTGCATATATGCGCTGCAAATGCAGCCACAGGCATAGAAATATAATAGTCATGGTTGGGCTGGTAGATACTGAGCTACGGGGTGCGACTAGAGAGTGTGAGTCGTGGCAGAACATGTGAGAGGCATGGTATATTGCAGGGGACAGCAAGGGCTGCTGGCCTAAAGGCGTGCCTGGTGGGCACGTGTCGAAGGGATTACACTTGGGACCTTGGAAATCTCCCTGATATTATACAGGCACATAACGCTACACATAAATCACATGCGGATGGTAATATCACATGAATTCGCTAGGTTTATCGTATTTCCCCATATGGATGTGGCCCGATCACGATTGGGCTTCCTCCATCCCCATTTTTGCTGTATTTCGACAGCGTCTCCAGAACGGCTGCCCGGAATACCTCGGAATGTTTGCACATACCTTCGCATTTTCACTTGCTACCGATGGACACCGAAATCGGCTCTGTGCTTCGCACAGAGCCTCAGACGCTGCCCCCGCAAGCGTTTCCCAAACACCCTACATCGGCAGCCATCGGCATCGACGAATACCCCACCGGCGGGAACGAAAACATTCCAGATTTCAACGTTCGATATCAAAGGACAACTTACCTGTATTACTCGACACGAGCCGGCCAACAGATCAGGCGACGCTGGGTAGCCATCAAACGACGGCTTTAGATTCCAAAACCTTGGATTATAGCAATAGGAAAGTCCATCATGCTATCATCAGAATTGTATCATACTAATTCTACACTCTACACCCTACACGTTGTCTACATCAAGCCGTTATGAAACCCTTTCATACAGTGCAAGACCCAATCCAACCTATCCTCCCCCACGGAACGTGGCTCGAGTGGGAACAAAGTTTTTGTGCCTCGGGCATGTGAGGGGGAGGATGACCGTTTTGCAGACGACATCCTCCCACCTCCCCACAGGAGGATAGTACTTCATGAATTCATCATCATACAGTAATGCTAACAGCCCCCCCCCCCACAAACACGCTCCAAACACCAATGGGCGAAGCGATCCCTAAAAAACAACAATGATGCCGCGAACCGCCCTCTATATAACCGCCATACCACGGGTCGACTTTTGACCACCAAACCACCTGTCCCAAGATCACAAACACACCACAGAGACCCACCTCCCCCAAGGATGACACCCTCTCTTTGCATAGTTTACAGCTTATCACATAGTTATAGTACTTACCTCACCAAAGAATGAGAACACCCAAGAAATGTATGGTATATGCACAGTAGACACAGATGTATGCATACGCCCTAAAGGGTGTGAATACTTAAAACAGGATTACATCATCATCAACTATCAAACTACTGGAGGAAAGATTACATATGTCTTAGTGGCACATGTACTACAAGGTGGCCCAAAGTTCCCACGATCTGTTACTTCTGGACACATTTTGTCACATGTTCAAAAAGGAATGGCGGCACTTATGGACCGCAACAATTCCCACAATCTGCTCTTTTTGGGCACATTATGTCACATGTTCAGAAAGGAATGGCGGCACTTATGGACCGCACAAATTCCCATGATCTGTTCTTTTTGGACACATTATGTCACATGTGCAAAAATGAATGGTGCTATTTATGGGCCACATAAATTCCCATGATGTAATACATGCAGGACATAATATCTGCCTCCACCATGGGCGCCACCATGTATGAAAGGTTCCTCTCAAACTCTTCTTCATGGGCCAAATATGTGTGCTTATATCTGTGGGTGTCTTGAGCATTGGCCAATGGTGGCCTTCAGTGTCTGGGGCTCTATGAGTCTTGTAAGGTTGGCCTGTGCTGTGGCATGGGGTGGGCCACAAAGTGTCCAGGGTTGGCAAGAGAGGTATCCAGGGTTGAGGGAGAATGTCTCCAGAGTTAGTGCCAGATGTCTCCAGGGTTGGGCCAAGAGGTGTCCAGGGTTGGTGCCAGACATCCCCAGGGTTGGGCCAAGAGGTGTCCAGGGTTGGTGCCAGATGTCCCCAGGGTTGGGCCAAGAGGTGTCCAGGGTTGCCTTCTGAGGTGCTAGGGTTGTGCCCACAAGAAGGCCAACCCTACTGTTAGGGTTGAAAAAAGTCTGCATAATAAAAGTCGCATGCTGATCGGAATCGTGGGCCGGTTCGCTGAGATCGGAGCCGATTACGATCGGAAGGGTAGAATATCGTTAGTACTCACAGGAATGCCCAGAGTGTCGGGAACCCGCCCCCCAGATCGCTCCTGATCCCTGCCTGATGAGCCTCCAAGCATCCTATCAAAATCCCTGCATACTCAGTCCTTTGGTCCTGAGTGGTGTTGGAAGCCAGTGTAGAATTGATTTTCAAGGTGATTTGCATTTTTTTTAGGTATAGAGGACGGGAGGGCGCGGGAGGGAATGAGCAGAGGGGCGGGAGGGAGGGAGGAAAGGTAACGATCAGGAGCAAGGGTGCTAGGCGCCCAGCCCTGACTCATTTGAAGCCGATCAGCAGCCACATGGCTGCCATGCGATTCCGGAACGATTTCCGATCGCATGGCACCCATGTGAGTGCCGATCGGCATCGTTGGGTGCCCATACGACGCTTGCGCATGCGCAGGGGGTTGTACGGGACACGACGAGAGGCCCTACGCAGCGTCGTACAAGTGTATACGACGCTGTGTGTGCCTCCCGATGTGCTCACGTCCCTGCGCGGTCCCACACCGCGCCTGTGAGGCACCCCCCTTAGTGTCGTCTCACGTCCCAATGGCCTCCCATGCCTTCCAACGCAAATCGGGAACGGTGAGGGTGTGCCTATGCGTCTGCTGTATACCTGTAGGTGCTGAAATATTTTATTCCACAGACTAATTGACGTACAAAAAATTAGCTACGTACTTTGTTGCTCCCCACACACACAGCGCGGTGCAGGACCGCGCATGTGTGGTGGTGGCTCCTCCTCGATGGCGTGTGCACTCGCCTACCGTCAGCCTCATCTACACCCCCCACGCCGCGGTCCAGGACCGCCCACTCAAACGGGGGGTGTCCTCTTCCTTGGCTCGCATCGTTGTACCCTCCCTGCACCGCCGACCCTACGTCTCCCCCTCCCTCCCGTCGTTTCCCTTAATTTTTCCCCATTTTTCAAACCCTAGCACGAGGTTAGGGTAAGCCATCGGCCATCCATCGGTTTTCCTCGTACCGCCCAATCAATAAGCAAACAACGAAGGCGAGTGAACACCGCAGAAGCGGTTCTCGGCGTATCTTCTAGCGTGCCTGTTGCAGCATGTGCCACAGGAAATGTAGCGAGAATGGAGAAAACTCGCCGTTGAGTTTAGGATGGAACGGGTCTCTCTGGAGCGAAAGAAAACAGGGTATGCTGTCATCTGGAAATAATGGACAGCGAGTCGAAAAAGATGGGGTAGGAAGCTTACAGCGAGTCGAACGTCACCCCTCTCTCCGCAAGCTCCACCTGATACACATACGGCGCTAATCGTACATTCTCGTCGTAGCTTGTCCTCGAATTGCTGGTCAACGGGTACTCGCCCACACCCGTCTCCCTCGTAAACGAACCTGTGTTCATATGCCAGATTGATTATATCCCCTGTGTGTGGAGTACATGCCGGAACTGAGGTTGTTGTACGGCGTCGTGCGGGCACCGTTTAATCCAAAATCCTGTACAAAGTCCGGCTGCGGGAGGATGTCAGCTGTGGGCGATAATAGACGGAACTACGGAAACTGTGTACCTTGTCTTGGCGCGGTCCGTGCGCCCAAGGCTTGCCTGTAAAGTAGTCGGCGAAGAACTTCAAAGAGAGCTATATTTCATGGAAAAAGTCGCCATAGTTGATCGAGTCCAAGATGGCACGCCCCACACCGGCCACGATGGGCTTTTGGGTATAATCGGCGGGGGTGTATGCCCACATCATCAGCGAGAAGAATACCATCTGCAGAATGCATCATGAGATTAGAAATAAAATGAAAGGGCGAGGTGGAGGTACCTCAATGCATATGGCAAGGGCGTTCAAGCCATTGGCGATGTTGGCTGCGGTCCGATACTGTTTGACGTGGATAGTACGGCCTTCGAGCCAGCTGAGGACGAAACCTTGGTACCAGGGCAGGGTAACGACGAAGCTGATGCAAAAGAACTTAGCGAAGGGTCTCCGGCCCGCGAGCTCTTCTTTGGTGAGGTGATAGAATACGAGGGCCTCCTGCAAGATCCTGGTTTGCTGTGAGAAAGATAACAGGCGGTGGAGCAGCCACGTACGATGAACTGATGAACTCAACAATCTCCAGGTACGGATTGCGTAATGAAAATCAAACACCTCGCTCTCGCACAGCAGGTTGTACTTTTCACAGACAATTCCCACAATCGAGCACAACGGCCGGACAATGACGTACTGCAGCACAGACCACTTGACGGTGTACATAAAGTACGGCTTGGACGGGCGGTAGCGCCAGTAGCACAAGGGTATAGGGAGCTTGGTCTTGTCCTTGCGAACCATGGCGTTCTCTGCAGAGTGTGCTGAGCCAGTTGCGGCGACATATTCGATAAGCAGAAGCATGAAAGCGGATAGGGTGGCGGCTTCGTAGATGACCTCGACGAGGGAGTAATAGGTATATGATCTGAAGAAACGGTACGAGAGGTAGGAGATGATGGCGTAGACAGCGGGCATGTAGATGATTCTCAGATTGTAGACCATTCAGTATGCGTAGTGGCAGTGAAGGGTAAAACAAACATTTGTCGCTGTTCATTATCGTTTGAATAATGTCTTTCATGCGTTATCGTCGTCACCAGCGTGATGATCATAGTCTGCAGCTCAATCAGAAAGGCCATACCACAGAAAACGGGACTAACCAAAACACTGCACACTCCAGCTATAGCCCAACTTATCCTGTGAATATCCCAATTGATTCCTCCCGAATCCCAAAATGAAGACCAGTCAACAGCGTCTTGGTTTTCTGTAGCGCAGCCCATGCAAAATTCGTCAGGTGTGGTTGTCCTGAGGGATATAAGCACCTTTTCTGGTCGTCGTGATCGCCTGCAGACTTCGGTAAAGGAGGCGTGGGTTAGAAAGAGAATGCATTTGCCGCCATGAGGACAGCAACCGCCCGATAACTCACTAGTGTTGATAGTGAAGACGTGAAATTCGAAGAACCACGTGCCCAAAGAAATTACGCTGTCGGCAGTTGCCTTGACATTGGGGATCCGACATCATTGCCACCAATGTATGATGCAAATCAGGACATTTGAGATTCGCGGCTGTCCCGCTGGAAGATGTCAAGCTATCCGTGCAAGTGTACCTCGAAGCACTTGTATCTTGATGAGCCGATAAGCGACGTCGGACTCTCAGTCACTACCTACACAAAAGCATCGAAGTTTGACAAGTATACAGTGGAATCTTTTCAAAGACGTGGGATATAGCTTGGGAGAGGGTCTAGAGGGACGTGTAGGCCTAGAGAATGGAGATGAGAGTCGTCCTTGTTCATTTGTGCGTCTACTTCGCTATCTGTGAACATCTTTCTCATTCATTTACATCGGCCGCGTTACTCCTTGGACTTCTGGCAAGCAATATAAAACTCCGGTCTCATAGAGTACTACCTGGTACGTCCTTGCTATATCTTTCCGCCTGCCTTTCACACATATGTAGAAGTAGTGTCTCCATGTGCATATATATCTAGGATCGCCATCACCATTGCCGACTCATCAAGTAATGACACAGTAACGGGAAAGTACAGAATCAAGGCCCAGTCTCGATACCGAATGGTGTACCAACAGTTTTTCTATCTTTGCTTCTGCGGCCAGTCCCGATTCATCTAATCAAGTACTACGACTACGAAAGATTTAATAAAACAGATCTCATATTCGATGTGCACGGCAGGCGGCGACTTTACTGTAGTCAACTAGGACACGGATTATCCCATATACGTCCAATCGTTGCGCACTTGTTCGATCTCCGTGAATCTAGCGCTGTTTTAATACCCACATACAGCTAAAATTGCGACGTCTGACCCCGCTCTCTGTACCAAAATTTCGGCACCAGAGAAAGACAGAAGGAGCAAATGACAACACACAAGTCGTTGTGGGTCTTTCGCTGGTACTCGTGCGCGTTTCCTTTCAATTTCCCTGCATGATTCAATGAAGGGAAAGATTATTGCATAAGACTTGTTTTCAAACTAGCTCAGAGTGACCCACTCTTTGAAGCGGAACTACAGGGAATTACCTGTCCTCCATCTCCATCTCGGTAACCGTTTTCCATCTCGAAGTTTTCTGGACATCTTCTGGGCTCACAATTGGTACTCAATCGTTCAAATGTCTGAGGGCTACAACCGGATACCGAAATCGGCTCTCACGATCGCTCTGCACTGATCTATCACTCACCCCAGCCCGGAACGAACTAGCATGGGCGAAAAATTCCCAGGCTCGAGAGGTGAACGCGGGGGTGGACAGCTCACGTATTGACGAGCATTTCTCTTCAACAATTTGAGTCGAGCCGGCGAACGGATGATCTCACGATGGGCAGGCAACGCATGCTTACTTACTCGGTCAAAGTAACTCATTATAGCACCATAGAACCCTAGCTCTTTGAAGCGCAGTACAACATCCAAGAGTCCAAAACTTCAACAGCGTTAAGTGCTTCAGACGGCTGTTTCCCGTCCCATCATACAGCGCTCACACAGGGCTGTTCCGCGGGTCATGTACATCTCCTACTAAGCCCCCGCATTGGCTAATCTATTTTGGAATAAGTTATAACAGCTCACAGCCGTTGAAGGCCTTGCTTATACAGCCTTCTACCCTTTTATTACCAGCTTCTCTGAGCTCTCTGTCTGTCATGGCACTATGCGCTCACACAGTATGTTCTAGTAGCCTATCCACTAACGGAGGTTTTAAGTGGCTTCGGTAACTCGCTCTATGCATGGATACGTCTTTGAACCCATCAGGTATTACAGTATGCTAAGTATACCCTTTGTCGGTGCTGTTTTCGCCTTATCCATCTCTGCTGTAGCATGTGCAATACAGCAATCTTTGTCCCGGAAGCTATATCATTCAATGAAACTCAGGACAGACGCTAACACCCTATCGCGTCCCTCGCTCTCGATGACCTCTGAGCCCTCGTTGTGTAATTCAGGACTACAGGACGATGACTCCGCCTACATCAGACGGATAAATCTCACCCCTTTATGTACAACACCGTGAGGTTTCTGTCAGGCTTAAAAAAATCGATCCATTCTTATCAACTCATAGCTCTCAGCCCGTGTCTTATCCTGGTTCATCGACTTCTTCCGGATCTATGGTATCGCCTACAACTTCCACGAAGTTGTCGGTAGAAATATCCTCCATAACGACAACGATACAGGATCTAGAAACAGAATCGTTCGTATCCTTCAGTCCATTTCCGAGCTCCATTCCCTAATGAAAAGTTAACACTAGGAGTCTATCTGCGTCAAGTATTCCTTCTTCTACTACACCATCGCCACATAGCCTCCTAATCTTAGGGAGCGTACTCGGCGTCGCCGCCTTTATTATTTTGGTTCTCCTTCTACTCTTCGCCTTTCTCTTCTTCCGACGGCGTAAACGGGAACGGAAAAACACCGATAGAGAGTCCCAGATTCTAGAACCATACGTTCAGGAAAAGACCGCTCCCAGTGAAGACCAGGGCGAAGTGCTCAGCGATAGAGCAAGGATTGGAGAGTTGGAGGAAGCGCTTCAGCGGCTAATCTTAAACGACTGTCATCAACATTCGATAACAGCATCAGAAGTAGACGGACAGCTGCCACCTGATTATAGATCAGCAAGCTCAAGCCCCCAAGTTGTGGATATTGCTTGATTGTTGGTCTCCTACAGTTATAATGCGTTGTACGGGAAGAGTTTACCGTCGTATTCTCAGCCAAGCGCTTTTCTATTCCGTATCAAAAGGAGCGTAGACCATCAGCTACAAAAGAGATTGATTGATCAGATCAGCGACCACGTACATTAAATTTCTTATCCTTTTAGATAATTGCAAAGACCCAACGTCTAGTTCTTAGCTTTAAAGTCTAATACAGACTCCACAGGAAAGATACGCCATATCAGCACTCCGTAGCAACATATATTGTAGTAAAGAGGGTAAACCATCAGTAAGACAGAATGACAGAACAGCAACCACGTACAGTACATCGGAAATCCGCAGAACGTTCTTGTCCCGATAAAAAGTCCACGGTAAAAATATATTCAATCGAATAAATGTATTATGGCTACATCGACAACTACTCGACGAACATTTTAGGTGATACATACAGAATAAGAGATAGTCCATAGCAACCCCTACTGCTTCTTCTTCTTCGGCGCACCTGCCTTCCCACCACTGCTCGGCGGCACCTTTCTCTTCCCAGAATCCCCATCATGCTTCAACCGTCGCCCAACAGGCGCACGAATACATTCCGGGCAGAACCATTCACCGTCTGGTACGGTCGTCAGAGGCGGCGTGAGACACAACAGATGGTACGGGTTGTCGCACTACGAAATCATATCAATGTTGAAGAGAACGCAAGATGAGACATCGACACACCTTATCACACTCTAGTGCCTCCTCCTCGTCCTCCTTCCGGCATATGAGGCAGGCGTCGCTGACTTCGACCTCAACAGGGTGTCTCGGTAGGTCGCTCATCTTGTCTGACGGTCGTACAAGGAATAATGTCGTATTCTGTCCCGGTGCGACAGACAGTACATCGAGATCACCCAATTTGGCATGCTTGAGAGGTTTTGTAGCTGATTTAGGTTCTTCTGGTCCTAAACCGAGTTCACCTGCCGAGATGTTAGTGGCAAGGTCGACAAAGAACGAAAGAGATCCCACCATTCGCAGCATTCTGCCCCCACGCAATAGTCATAACGCCATCACTATCATCATCCGGTGTCAGAGCCCAATGTGTTACTCCTCCGGACGCAGCAGCAGTGATTTTGCAGCCCATGATATCTGGCATGTACCGGAAGCTGCTATAGGGCGAGCCTGACGACCCGTCGCCAGAGTTTTTCCACTACGCGTAGCTTTCAGTCCCAGGTGATACGTTCGAAAGTGGGCGACGAACCTTGCCCGTCATCCAGTACATGCCTCCCTTATCGACGACGACGGAATTACTTGGGCCTGCGGCAACGAGCACGCCCGCATTCGCACCGGTGAACTGAGGGACTTGTTTGGGACGGAGCGCGTCGACCTGATTGCCCAGACCAAGACGGCAGTATCCGTTGTAGCCCCAAACGTGTACTGTACTGCACGAGTAATCAGCCAGAAGGAAATGAAGCGAGACTCTGAACGACATACCCCTTCTCATCCAGCGCAATCGAATGCTGCTGACCCGACGACAGCTGCGTAATCTTCTCGGGCCCCAGATCCTTCACCAACACGGGTTCGTAGATGATATCGAACGCTGTCTTGTTGCCCGTCGTAATGCGTTCGCCAGTCGTTCCATTGCCGAGCTGGCCCTTCTCCCCTGAACCGAAGGCATATACTGTTCACCGGGTTGGGCCTGAATGGTAAGGGAGACTTATATCGACGACGTACCCTTGCCGCTCTCCGTCAAGACGCAAGAGAACGTCACCCCCGCCGACGCCTTGACGGCTTTTTCTTGGCCTTCCTCAGTACCAAAGAATGGTATGCGCTTGAAGAATGGTATCTCGGGACAGGGCGAGTGACCACACTGTGAAATGATAGGAGAAGTGCAGCGAGCGAAGGGAGAAGCAGAGCCCAGAGGGAAGGAAAGAGTAAAAAGTCGTCGTCAGCGCCACACATGGACCAGCCCAACAAAACGTACCTGCCCTAGCACATTCGTACCTGCTGTCCAAACAGTACCGTCACTGGCGACGAGCAAGGTATGGTTCCTCCCACAGGCAGCATGCACCCACTTACCGTCGCCGCCCAAGTCGCTTACCGCGATTCTCAGTGGTTCCTCCTCACTCACGGCGTCGACGCCGCCTCCCAGGCCAAGACACGAGCTCCCGTTTCTACCGAAAAGCCACGCCACGCCATCCACGTCAATGGCGACGAAATGCACCGCCGAGCATGAAGTGTGGACGGAGACGACGCGAATGGTCGAGAGCGAGCGAAGAATGTGGGGTTCGAGCAGATCTTCGCCGTCGTCCGGTGATGCGGGGCCTTTCCGTCCGAGCTTAGTCCATGCGGTGCCGCCGCAGATGAGAACTGAATATAGAAAAAAGAGAGTGAAAAAGAGACATTCAGAGAAAGTTTGTCACGGGAAGTTAGAGGGAAAACGTACCTCGTCCCCATTCTGGTTCCGTTTTGTCACCGGTTGTACTAGAACTCGCCATTCGAATTTACTGCGGCTGTTGTTTGTTCGACTTTTCCAGAGACGTTGTTGGCCGTATTTTGCAACGACGTTGTTGGGAGTGTTGATATGTTGGCGTGTGGTGCAGAGTTTGCCAGTGACGGCGATCGTGGGTGGTGGTTGATGAGCGTTGATGTGGGTCGGCTTATGTCGGACTTGATGACAGCGAAGCAACGTCGGAGCCGAAATTGACATGTGGTCCACCGGTGCCCAGACGGGCGGTTGCACAGGAAGATCGTTCGGGGAGCGGTACATTTATACATGATATATAGAAAAGAGTCGTCGTACGACGCTGAAAGAATAGGAACTACCACCTGCTTTCATGAGGTATTGCGTTCTTAGCGGCGTCCGCTCTTTCTACAGCAATTAGACGAACCTGATCCCTGGCAGACTTACGAGAATGTCACATTCGAGTGCTGCCTGAAGTGTTGTAATGCTCCGGGCCGTAGCACTCAGAATCAAAGAGAGGAGGTGGGCTTCTGCCTGAGGGGACCGTAACGAGACGGACGCCTCGGTAACCGGCTATGTCAGAGCCGGATCAGCGAAGACTTGTCCTACGGGCGACGGTCAGCAGAGGCAGTTTGAACAGTAACACTGAACTCACGAGACGAGACGCTGCACAATATAACATCACCGAATCTGTCGGTCACAGCCCGGTCATTAATCCAAAAGAGAAGTACCTCTTGCGCCGCAGAAACAACGCCTCGGAAGACGAGGATAATAGGACCGGAAGAGAAAGTCCACATGACCTGGACTGGGGTTCATTATTTATTAGTGCAAGGGCTGGAATGGCTACGTGAGACTTGCGGCCAGTGATCTGACTCTCGCCTATACTCGGTTGAGAGTGCAACGTCGAGCTGTAAGGGCGATGAGAGACGAGCGCCGAATCATTTACACGTTTAGAAAAGCCTTTGAAGGCAACGGCAAATCGTATGATTATGGTATTGATAGTAGTGCCTGCAAGGAAGATGAAGGAGCGTAGAACAGAGCCACCCATGGTCACCGCAATCTGAAGAAGCGAAGCCTCACGCAAGAATCTCCATGCTCTCGCCCGATATCCGACGCCTTCCTAAGCAGTGCTGACCATACCTTCGAACTCGCCGGAACTGCACTGGCAGAACGTACTGGCGCGGTTGAGACAGCCTTGTACGGCAGGATCTCAAACACGTCTGCAGTAGTAGCTAAGACGGACAACTGAGGAGTCGATGTGGGGCAGCTTTAGCCAGCTCCATCGTGGCCGAGACTCCAGACGTTATAAACAGAACTAAGCCGTAGACAAGAAGGGAGCGGAACGCGAAATGGCAGTTCATTGAACAGCTTGGCCATGCTAGTAACGGGCGAAGATGTGGACTGTGGGATAGTTCGTCGGCGTTTCTGCGGGATCGGGAAGAATGCTAGGTCCGAGTAATGGAAGCCTCTTAGTAGAGGAAATGAGGGCGTCTCAGCGGTCGGCGAAGATAGATTCTGGCCTTCGTGACGAGACTCAGAAAGATGGACACGGCCCAAAGATTTTGCAGGAGAATGAGCGAAGTATTGGATTGACGTATACGGTGAAACGCCGGGAATCCACTTTGCTGTGTCAAGTCAGCACAGATACGGACTTAACGCACAGAATCGCACCTACACCTCGGTTTGACAAGTTTATTCCAGAGATAATTTTGATTGGGGTCATCCGTCTCTGTACGCGAAGAAAGCCTCATATATGCGGCAGATGTGACTGGTATGGTTCTCACTGGGGCGAAATCTGGTCGATGGGGACACATATCAGCATATATGCGCGCCTCAAACGACATCCTAAGCTAATTTTCTCTTTATTCTCGTTCACATATTTCATCAAGCCAGAGGAAAGATTGCTGGATGTCCAGCGGTGCCGACTCGGAGTTTGGGACATGATGGTAGGAAACTTGATCCAGGAACCAACGTCATGAGAGTACCATGTATATGGAGAAGAAGCAGATACTGTTCACAGAAGAAATAGACAAAGCTGTCGCAATGTTGGAGACGATGGTGGAAGGAAGCCAAGAGACGAAGAGCACGATTCCTCGCATTGGCCCTATTTGGTCGACGCGTCAAATCACGTGCGGAAGGTAATTTGCGACGCGTCCTATCGACCCCCTTCTTTCAAACGCGTCGATGGGAGGTCTAGGACGCGACTTTCTCCTGAAAATGAACTTGTAAGTTACCTAGAGTGAAATCATCTTATTCAGCCGCTGATTGGACAACGCTTGGAGTCCCCCACTACGGTTCCAACACGACGGGCTTCGCTATCCGTTTCTCATCCGAGCATGGCATCAAGCACAAGCCTTTAAGCAAAGTCGATTGCTATACAGTGCCAACTTTAGCAGCAATTATGCACGCAAGCGTCTCTTACGAATTACGCTGCCTCAGAGAAAACAAATCTTCAAATCAGGATACTCTGTTCGACTGACGTTCAAAGCAAAAGAAGATTAGAATTAGGATAGATGTATGTGAACCTTTGGGGCAACTTGGCACTGGAACGATCCCTGCGCTATGGTATTACGAGAAATTAATTCCGACAATTCTTGAATCCTGATGTATTTCGCTGCTAGGCTAATTCATAGACCAGCAAAAGGCGGATAGCTCACCTAGTACCAAGTCCAGTCTTCTGACAACTTGGCGCGGTCTCTCCTTGTTATCATGATTTGGGAATATGTTGTCTATATTGAAAAGAGGCTAGTTCGAACGGCACCGATTCCGCAGTCTAATAATAGGCTGACCTATAAATTCCTCCTCATGAAACACGGCCCAGAGCTTTTCAGCGCCCATGGACCTTGCGATACGTATGGTGCTGACCATGTCAAAGTACGCACATGAATGATCGTTGCAAGTCAGCTAGTAAAATCATCAAGAAGAGATATAAGTTCAGTACCTTCCATAAGGTAAGTAGAATGGGTACGCAGTGATATGCATCGTAAAGGGCTCGTGCCTTCTCGTAGGAGAATGTTGATGCCGGATACTGTATATGGCCCAGTGTGATCACAGCCTTGAGGAAGCACAGGCGGGCGAACTAAAACTGCGACAACGCGAAGCTAAACTCAGGGTCCAGAGCGGCTCAGTGGAGCATGCACATCAGTTCTCAATCAATTGTAATATCTTGGCGCATTCGACGAACAGAAGACTACACCTGTACCAGCATTCTTATAATCATACGTCTGCAGCTCACAACAGATGGTCTCCAGCAGCACTTGTGCCTTGGCGGTAACGATCGTACAGGCCGCCGGTATTTCAACACGGAAAAACAAACAACGTAAGCTCCTATTTCCCGGAAATCTAAAAATACGTTTCAATCACGCCACCGAAAATATCCTTCCGCTGAGAATTTCTGTACCGGCGGCGGATACGTACATCATCCACCTACGATCCGTAGTCAACGACGTATAATGGCCAGAAATACCCAATATTGTGGGCTTTCGCTCCTCCTTGCCTCCAACCACGAAGTAGAGCAGCTACATCACTCAAATCAAACTGTGCGAGTACTACGGATCCGTGCCGTCGGCGTTATTACTGATCCTCAAATCACACTCCAGGCCGGTCTCCGCCACGCTCTCGCTCCTTCAAATTTCTTTCCCCCCTTCCACGACCCCGCCTTCCCTTCAATCTTTCCCAAGCAAATTTTCCGCTTGACTTGTCGGTTACCGCTCTTCAAAAAGCCCTTGCCAAGCCTAATCCCGGCTTCTTTCCCATTCTTCTTCTTATTCTCTTTGACTGCGAAAAATGCACCGCGCCACTCTGCTGGCGCTCGCCCTCATCGCTCCTTTTACCACACTCGCTCATGATAACCCCCAACGGCACACCCGCCGCAGCACGACCTCTAAGCGAGCAATAATCGCTTCCACTTCTCTTGCTGACTCGTACGACTACATCATCGCGGGAGGCGGCTCGGCGGGTCTCGTAGTTGCTTCAATACTTTCCGAAGATTCAAATGCTACTGTCCTCGTCCTCGAGGCTGGAGCCAGTGGTGACGACGTGGCTACCCGACGTGGTAAGCAACATTTCATTCTCTGGCAATCACAATCACTTTCCGCAGTGTCGTGGCGCCTTTCTCCGTTTTGCCGACCCGTTAATGAAATATTGATCCATAGATACTCCCGGAGACACTTACTACGACGGTCTCGGAGGGACTACTTACGACTGGAACTTCAAGACGATCGCACAGTCGAACTTAGCTGACCGCAATCTCGCATGGTCTCGTGGAAAGATCCTTGGTGGATCGGGTGCTACGAACGGCATGTACTTTACACGCCCACCCCAGGCTGAGATCGATGCATGGGCGTCGTTGATCGGTGACGAGGACTACTGGAACTGGGACAATTTCTACAACGTGCGTCTCTTTGCTTTACTTTCTGATTCTATACTTATGATTATGAGAAGGTTATGAAAACTATAGAAACATTCACACCACCCACATCCGCCGCTGAGAGTGTCGGCGACATCACCTACGATACCAGTGTCCATGGCACCAGTGGACCCTTCCATGCCTCGTATCCAGCTGTGTACGTCCCCCCTCCAAACATGTTTTGCTTTAACTTACCCCATATAGTCAACTCGGATTCAATGGAAACTGGACAACGTCCTGCCTCGCAGCGGGCATCGAATCCCGGAAAGATCCCCACGGCGGAGAGAACTGGGGCGCGTTCGTATCCGCCTCTGCCATCAATCCGACGAACTGGACGCGATCCTACTCCCGCTCCGCCTACATCGATCCTCTACCACCAAGATCGAACTTGGACATTCTCCCCGGTGCTACCGTCGTTCGCATCAACTGGGACACGTCTAGCAGCGAGCTCAAAGCGAAGAGCGTCGTCTGGCAAGCGGACACCACCGATAGCGAGCACACGATTACTGTCAACAAGGAGGTTATCCTCGTACGTCCTTCTTCGCCCTTCAAACATACTTTTCATTGATTATCTCCCCAAGTCCGGTGGTGTGGTCGGCTCGCCCCACATTATGCTTCTATCAGGCGTCGGTCCCTCCTCAGTTCTCAAAGCAGCAGGTATCGATGTAGTCTTCGACCTCCCCGGTGTCGGCCAGAACGTCCAAGACCACGTCGGCAACGGCATCAACTGGGCCACAACCCAAGACACCATGATGTCCATCGAGAACTCCAACTCCGACTTTTCCAAGACTGCTGAATGGCTCTCCTTCATCTCCGACGCCATCGCCTACGTCAACCTCACCACGCTCATGGGCGATAACATGACCACATGGATCTCCACCGTCCGGAACGACTATACCGCCTCCGAATCCTATATACCCTCAACAGACTCGACTATCGTCGCAGGCTACAAGAGCACCTTCGACACGATTACCCAGACGTATTACCCCTCCGCCGTACCCCAAGTTGAGATCCTCCTCTCGCTCAACGCCGCCAACACCGTCACCATCCAAGCCGCCCTCCAGCACCCCCTCAGCCGTGGCCAAATCACTGTCAACTCCACCAGCGCATTCGACACGCCCGTCATCGATCCCGGATACTTCTCCCACTGGGCTGATAGGGATATCCTCCGCGCCGCGTTCAAGCTCGTACGAAACATCGCCGCTGCCCAGCCCATTGCACAGTACCTTGGTACAGAATCGTCCCCCGGTACGAGCGTCAGCTCCGATGCTGACCTCAACACATGGATGAACGACAACGTACACACGGATTACCATCCGCTGGGTAGTATGAGCATGTTGCCCAAGTCTCTTGGCGGTGTTGTCGACAAGTACTGTTTGGTCTACGGAACTTGTGAGTCCCATTTATTCATTGCCCTAATAATGGACTAACTAGTGCCTTGCAGCTAACGTCCGTGTTGTCGATGCCTCAATCTTCCCCTTGTCGATGTCATCTCATACGGGATCTCCTGCATTGGCGTAAGCATTCTAGTTCTCTTGGGCTATCCCACGTCTCACTTTTGTGCAGCCTCGGCTACCAAGGCGGTACCTTGATCCGAGGTATCAATAACGGCGCCATCTCCACGACTAATACCACGTCCACCTCAAACTCGTCTTCCTCCAACTCTTCTGGAACGTCGACGTCTTCTACGGCGACCACGAGCACGGGTGGTGCTGCGTCAGTGCGGATGCCTACGGTGTGGGGCGCTCTTGCGGCTTTCGCCTTGGTCGCCTGGGTGTGTTAGACTAAGATTTGACTGGAAACGATGGATGGATTATCATGATGTTACGAACTCGTACTTTTTTATATGGACACTTTGATACTAATTAATTCTCGGACACTCGTTCTATATCACACTCGTTTTAACTCTGCTTTCATCTAGGAAGGCGGGTTCTCCTCCTACATTTGACGGACATTTACTGACGTAGTCTAATGGATGTCATACTTATTTCTGCTCTGGACAAGTGTGTCTATTCGATCTTGGTTTAAATAACCAAGCAACATTGATAAACTGTAATCTATTCCACACGGACTTATTGATGGTCGAGCTTCGTGGTGTGCGATAGTGGTTGCATCACCAGCAAAAAACCACAGTCGTTTCCGACTGTTCCTAGCCCACTCGAACAGCTTGTTTCCGTGAGTACAAGGGGAACCCGTCTAGCCTCTAAACTAAACGACCTTTTGGGACGTCTGAATTTCTTAACCTAGACTCAATCATGCTCAAGCAAACAGAGGCGACAGCCGTGGCTCGACAATGACTCAAATAAAATGCTTCATATCATAAGTCATGATATACGACCAGCACAATCGTTAATTGAAAAAGCTCGATTCAGAACATCAAGTTAGCAACCATTCTTCCGTTCGTTTGATCACAAACAAGTCCGTAATTTACAGCTGCCCCATCATATTATTCGAACAGATAAAATAAATCTGAAGATCGCGCTTCAGTAGATTCAATAAAGGTAGCAACATAATGCAAACCTTACAATACAAATATATCCTGTACTCGAGGTACACCTCACGTCTAAATCTTCACAAACGGACGTGGACTCGGGGGAACCACAGAGTTAATATAATCCATCGGCATCACTGGCATAGTCGGGGGTTGCAACTAAGGGAAATGACGATCAATCCGAAACTCTCTGGCGCGAAATAAATACGGCAAACCAACCTGCATGAAATAAAATTGAGGAACAGGCATTCTCGAAATTCTTCCAAATTGAGCATTCGAGCTCGCTATCAGAGCTAACGTGAAGAGTAGAGGTCTCATCACGGAGAAGGTCAATTGGGTTCAGCGCAGAATTCCGTTTCGGGTCGATTTTTTATCTGTGAATGTTCCGACGGTCGGTACGCCCGCAAAGACAAGTGCAGCGGCGGATGAGAAAGCTTTCACATGGTGGCTGTGTTGGCCATGTCTGGACTTCTGCGAATTAGGAAAAGGAAGGGACAGAAATACGAACCCATTCGATGATGAGCAGCAATTTCGGGTTGCCGATATGGCTTCTGATAGACTCAAGGAGGAAAGGTACAAGCTGTATGGCCGCCAGGCATCACGATACTGAAACCTTCACACTTCGTTGGGTAACAATAATCGTGCTGTGGGCCGCGTTCCATTGAGTGAGAGCGTGATCATCAACTGGACCCCTGATGCTAATCCGGTATCAGGAGAACCTTGCTATTGAGTGAATACGTACATCAAGTGCCCAGCCCTTTCGTATCTGCTTGAGACGTTGAGCAGAATAAAAGCTGGCATGATGAGAATTATTTACGCACATGATGATGGCGCGGCATCGCGGGAGATGATCAAATTCACACTGATATGTATCACTGAGACGCAGACAGCCGGAGTGGGAGCCGTTCTCACCGATGCAGATGAAACGTGACCGGTGCTGATAGTATACGTCAGTAGTCGACCCTGAAGCGCTGAAGGGATATGGCGCATTGCTCCCCAAAGCATGGTGCGAGGGCATTGAAAGGACCAAGTCTTTACTCGAGCGGTGAGAGCCGCTATGTTATCGCCAACGTTGACGTAGAGTCTTGTGGAATAACTATGATCTTCGGAGGCGAAGGCGTGGCACCTATGAATACTGCGGCTTGTATCGTGTCTTCAAGAAAATATAACCGTGGAGTTATGTCCAACACTGATATTTAACGCGAACTTGGTACGCGTATGAGGCAGCGAATAGCAAGGCCAGTTACCAGTCGTATCCCACATGAGCCTACCCATAAGAGCCTGAGGTATCTTCACCAAAACGATGAGTGCAAGTAAAGCCGATCAAACACGGGATACGCACAAGATACGGTGAAGTTCCTGCTAAATGGCCGGACTGTCCAGAATAATTCGTCCAAGTAGATCTGACGACAGAACCGAAATCGAACCAGAGCAGATTCTCCCCTGATTATACAATCTGGTTGAACCAAAGCAGGCGCCATCCCCGCCACACAATCTATATAGGACCTATTGCAGGGATTGAAGAAGCAGTACTCGGAGGACCTAATGGGATGAGCGTCAGTTCTGCGGGCAAAGTTTATTCAGTGAGAAACTTACTTCAGCTATCGGGTTATTTTTCAGTGTCCTGATGGCGTCTAGCTCATCTTCGATACCTGCTTTATATTTCGGAAAAAGCGCTCGGTTTCGGTGAAAATCCTGTTGCATGTAGCATTGGGGCTCAATCTGAGAACCAGCGAACGAGATCTTGCTAAGGTGTTATTGTGTCTTATTGCTAAACATTCAGCTTATTTTCCCATTCAGTGTAGATGATTCAGAGGACGAGAAAATGAACAGTAGGATTCGATGGTGGAAGTAGAAAGAACAGTTGCGAGAGCCACGTGAAGGAACCGCCTCTTCGGACCGTAACTCCGAGAACTCGTTCGAGGAAAACGGTAGATCCTCGTTCGAAGATCTGCTTCAACGTAATTTTATCGCTCTTCATAGTGTTACTACTGCGGAAGGGGCGCTATGGTAAGTGCCTTTGACAGCTTTTTTCCGAAATAAAAATATCAACTCGATTAGAAGATGGTGCAAAGATGGTGGCACGCGCCATACACACACGTCGTGGCAGCCATTGTTCAGGACACAAATGTATGGTTTCATGAATAATTTATTTACAATGACGACGTCGTATCAGCACTTCAGCTCCGATACAATACTTACTTAGACCTTCATTCACGAACGAAATCCCTATAAGTAAAGCCAACGCAGAAGTTGCGCGTAGAGTCCACCCTTGGGTCCTGCCACCAATGTCTTATAGCCCCTCCGCTACCAAGCGCTATCTCTGCTCAACTATGACAGACATCCCTCCAGAGCTATTCGCAGAGATCCTTTCGCACCTCGACATCCCGACGATCAAAGTTCTCTCCCTCGCATCTTCAAACTTTCACATGGCTTGCTTTCCTTATCTCTTCCGCGGATTATCCCTAAACGGCGATCTCCGTCCCGCTCCCAAATTTTTCTCCACTTTCGAAGGGCGTAGGCCTATTCCCTGCTTGCAAAAGATCGAATTGAAATGGTTGAAGGATGACATATCCACCGCCCTTCTCCCCTGGTGCACCAAAGCCCACATCGCTAAAACCAATGGGAGTCTCATTGGCAATACGGCGATTCTTCCTTCCTTAACCCTTCTCAAAGAGCTCGAATTAGCCAACTTGTCGTTCCCGTCTTTGGCCGACTACTTCGCATTGCTGTCAAGTCTACCATTGACACTTAATCAGCTCAAAATCCGCAAGAATAGATTTCGCGAATGCCAGTCGGCTTACACCTGTAACCGTACGATCAAACTAAAGTGCTTGGAGACGCATTCTGCAGGCGACTTGGCACCGTTTCTTCGAGTCGATTGCCCAGTCTACCCTTTGGGACCCTAATATCGAAGATCTTAAAGAATTTACTCGAAGGACTCCCCTGATGCTTGACCTTTCCCTTGAAACTGAGTGTCGACGATGTGGGTATCTATACATATCTTTTAGAGTTACCGCCCCCTGACCACCCTTCAACAGTGTCCCTCCCCTTACGCCAACTGAAATCATTATCCATAATCGACCGCACAAACACGCTCGGCGTCCTTGCAGACTTTTTCACCCTACCCTCCGAGTCCAACGATATTTCATCCCAATTAGAATACCTCAACCTCACATTTTCCTGCAACGACTGGCGAATGCCCCAACAGATCTTCAGCCATATCGCTGTGGCCTTGTCTCAGCAACCTCGATTTCGCCATCTGAAAACATTGCACTTGAAGGTGATTAGGCTGATATCTACTGTTAATACCTCAGAGATATTCGATAGCTGGGTTGAAAGATTCGAACTAGATCTTGAAGCGGCAGGAAGAAGTCCAAGGATCAATATTACATCCAAAGTCGTAGCACCAATTGGACACTGTTTTAGTTACAGGTTTGGAACCGCAGTGTTCTAGTTCACCAGGAATGCGGTTTCTGTGTTTTTTGTCCTTTATATTATAAACAACGTGGTTCTCAAGACGGATGTACATGCCCTTTGATTGTTCAAGTAATACCCGCGGCGTACATTCCAGTCGCTCCGTACAAATGCTGTCGTATGAACAATGACCGTCCTTAAAGTGACGATTATAGGCCATCACCCGACACCTTATGTATCTTCTGTCTATCCATGTTACCAACCATGCTATGCAGACTCTATGATGCACGATCCACGAAGGCGATCTTAAAGCCAGCACGGCACGGCAACATGTTGATTTGCGCTCCCGACCGGCACCAATACCCATTACAGTCTGAAACAGGCTGGAATACTCAGCGCCGACCACAATATGTATAAAAAAAACAACCTACCATCACAATAGATAAACGAACGTCGGAGCCAAATCTCCATCCATTTCTCGGGACTCCTGCCCTGTCATCTTCCTCTTCTTCTGATTCATCCACACGAAATACCATAAGCATAGCGCAGACCCCAAAGCCATCCCAACACTGAACGCTACCATCACGCGCGTTCCAAGTGCATACCTGGGCGGAGTGCTTAAGCTCCCCAGTAGCCAGGTAGACAGAATCCCTCCTGCGTTCGTCATCATAAACCCAATGGCAATAGCTGTCGCACGGCGGACGTGCGGTGTTGAATTCGTCGAGTTCCATGTCGAAAGCGTTGGAGCAGAGGTATACACGCCAGGTATTGAGAGAAAGAGACTACCGTACTGAGTCTTTGCGGACGACGAAGTGAGGAATATGATGAATCCCACCAACGCGATGATGGAAGTTATAACACAGACAAGTCCACGGACATGGAGTCTGTCACATAGGTAAGAAGTCATGATTGACATTACAAAGGCGGCTGCGAATGGCGGTACGCTCATCAGCTGAGCGCGAGCAGCAGTGTACCCCAAACTCTGCACAATCGATGGGGTGAAGCTGCGAGCAATGGTGTCAGAACACTTGTGACAATATGGTAAGAAAGTCACATACAAGGCCAAGCCATACAGGACAGCACCCGAGAAGAAGAATATAACACCCAGGATCCAAACGTGCGGCGCGACGAATGCCTTCCTCACTTCTCTCCACTCAAACTTCTCTCCCCCAGACTCAACGACGAGACTGGTCACATATTCGCGTTCTGTTGGACGCAGAAATTTTGCAGCCATAGCATCTCGAGGCATAAGGAAGTAGCTTAGGAGGCCCCAAGCAACAGTAAATGCGCCTTCAAGGATGAATATCCATCGCCACCCCGCACGTCCACCTACGCCATCCATGTGAATAATGGCATACGCGAGGAGTCCTGAGAATGCCCCCGAGAGCGACGCAGAAGCGAAAAATGCGGATATTCTGGTCGTCATCTTGGCACGAGGGTAGAAATACGTCAAGTATAACACTAATCCGGGGAAGACACCGCCTTCGAAAAGTCCAAGGAAGAATCGACAGGCGAGAAGGCCACTATAGCTCGTAACCACTCCTTGAAGAGTCGTGACGATGCCCCAGACGGTCAATAAGGTAGGAAGAAGATAGTTCGGTCCCACGACCTGAGCGATTGTTGATAAGCTCGAGAATGTTAGACATGCAAATCGACGTACTCGGAGAAGCAGATTTGAAGGTAGTTCTGCAAGAATATACGGGTACATATGTGACAGTCAAAGCAATGCTATACTGCTTATTTGTCATTTGAAGGTCGCGTTGGAGGCCTGCAATGCGTGCATTCCCGATATTTGTTCTGTCCTATAGCGACTTCCTGTGAGCTAAGGAATTGCCGCGACAACGACATACGTACCAGGAACGACAAGAAATAGAACATGGCTATCACAGGCAGCAGAAAAAGGTCCAACTTGAACCACACCTCTTTGCCGATACTACATCAAGTTCGATGCTGTGATGACTCTCCTGGGTGTCGGGACCCTTTGCGTCGTGATTGTCCTGAAAGGAGTCGATACTGAGTGTCAGAGATCATGATACGAAAAGTGGATTATATGAACCCACAATCAGTGGCGAGGTCATGTGAGAAAGTGAAGAACTAGACATTCGCTGAGAAAATAGGTACACAGAACGAAAACGAGTTGTCGGTCCAGATAGAAAAGGTAGCGGTGATTTGTAATCCTGGCTGGAGAATATACCAGGAATGCAACAACGACAATCCGACTGGACGTGAGAATGAACCTTACCTGCTTCTCCCTTCGTAAGCAATACGGCACCTATTGTTCATCAAGGACGACCAAAATAGATCCTGCATTTCCCGAGGCCAGTGTAATAGCGTCAACAGGAACCTTTACGCCATGCTGGCCACAGTTCTGCGGACGGTAGTAGAGTGGTTGGCTACCGTGGTTTCATTGTTAAAGCCGATTTAAAGCGCATTGGTGGTGTAAGGAAGAGTTGACGAGGCCATTGAGTTTCTTTGGGAATTATTTTACACGCCACAGGTCATCAGGCACGTGATGGACCACTCCAGAGATGAATTTCAAATATCGGGACTCGGCTTTCAGGTGACTTCGCCGTCGTTCCTTTGTGTGCGCTTGTGGTCAAGCCATCCTTCATCTTCTGCGTCTACTACATCAGTCAGTTCAGTTTTGAATATATAGCGGATACTAATAGTTATTGAAGGAAAACATTAACTGAGAACTCGTTGGGTTTTCGCTTTCACGGGGGACACTATCCCGAAGGACAAAACACGAAGACATAGGGTAAAGTAATATATTGTTGTTTGGTAGGAAGCTCATTATCTATAAGAAATTTCTTCGGCGTGCCTCAACCAGTAAGGTCGATGTAATTGCGCCCGAGAGCACCTTCTGGACGACATTCGAGATGCTATTGATGATTAAATTGAGGAATGATATTCCAGGTCTAGAGACGCTTCTGGCATCTCCAGTCATTGAATTCAGTGAATCCTAACAGTGGAATCCTCGTGTTTCAGGAAATCGATCTAATGTCCACGCCTCACACTTACGATGTGAGGTCCACACCTGTATAGGTTTGCTCTCCTTTTCTTTTGTTTTTCAAATTCTAATTCCGTCCAAGCTACCTGCGTTAAAATAAGGAGACAGATTGGAGGAACCCGCATTTCCTTTTCCGTCAACCATTAAGTTGTTTTCTGATAAAGTGAGTGTTAGTTATCTCAAGAAAACTGTCCGCTTTTCAATTTGTATCTCATATATATTTGCGACTGTCCCATTTCGGTGCCTCCAATAGAAATCACGGATGATATTCTATCAACATCCGATTCTAAACCACTCGGTGCAGGTTCTGCATCTGTCGTTGTTAACCGGAAACAAATTCTGGTTTGCTTCATGGGATACCACCTCCCGTCGATACACCATTGAACTTCAATACAATTTCTCGAGTCTCTCTCATCTTCCGACTTCTTTGGAGAATTTAGGCGACTTCCAGAAACTTTAACGACCGCGTAAATTCTGATGCTCCACCGATAGATGCGCCGAGTTCTAGTAAGGTTCGGAGTCACGAACTAATCGACGATGAAAGTTCTGAAGAGGTTATTTCTCGTCGACAACTGAACCGTACAAACAGATGCAAGCCTACCTGTCTGGGTAGGTACGTGTGCTGATGAGCTCAGGAAATCATTTGTCTCGCCACTTCGTCAATATGCCAAACTCAACAAATTACTCTCCAACCGTAGATCACCGGTTTGAAAAAGCCCAGATGCAAGCGAACGTGCAGCTACTTTCCCGGAAGCCAGCGATGCACTCTGGTCTCAGTTGGTATACGGGAACATCTGACAGACCAAACGCTGGATGCTGAAAGCCACAATGTCGCCAATCAAGTAAATATCGCCAAGCGTGACTTGGCGCCGGTAAAGGGAGCCAGAATGGTGGATCATATTCTTCAATATTTACAAGACAATGGCTGATGCGGTCCGAAACTAGTGCACTTGGGCCCTCCTGTGTGGTATTCACCCGGTCCAACAGTTGTGGAGGACATGTTAAACCAGGCCGCCGAATCGTTGGAAACGGAGCGCATCAAGGAGAGGCTTGAGTGTCCATAGCAGACTGTGCAAGAAGCAAAAGATGAGCCTCACAATCTGGATCCCGAGCAGGTCATTGAAGACAGCACAGATTATTGTGGATCAAGCATAGAATGCAATAACCTGGAACTTTAGAAAGGAATTGGAACAAGAACGTGCGGATGCAAGAAGATATTCTCGAATTGTTGGTCGTTCATCTTTAGAGAAGGACCAGTGAAGCATTCTATGCAATGTATCTCTTGAAAACGAAAACAATACTTCGAGGCGGGCCGGGTAACCTTCTGCATCCGAACTATATTCCAAATGTCTCCGGTTCCTGCCTCTCCTCAAGTCATAGCCATGGGATGCAATACCTCTTCATGACTACTGACGCTTAAAATAGATGATTGCAGTACAAAGGATGTTGCTTACATCATCTCAGGGCGCAACGGTTTCGTTCAGTCCGCTTTGTTTTTCTTTGGTATCCATTGTTCCCTTTCTTCAACGCTTCCAATATTTCACGGTCTCCTGATGCCGCCCTTTATGCTTGTTATACATTCTCGGTCTCCTTGCCACTCAGGTCCAACGATCCGCCGTATAAAAGCTCCTTGGCCTGTTTATCCCAGCCGATAGCGTTCCACCTCTCTTGCCTCTTCTGTCCCAAACACCTGCACCAAAATTCCCTATGCACAATACGAGAAACAACACTTCCACCCAAAGGAAGGTTTGTTGACACCTTATATTTTACAATATGGAATCTGCTTATCGTTTTTATCCTAGAAATACGCCCTGAAGATCTCCGTCTCCGTCTTGGATGGACTTCCATGCTCTGAAATACTTTCCACATACACCGATGCAATTCAACAATGCCTTGCTCCAAGCAAGGTTCCCTGGCGGCTACAAGGCCCTTCGATCAACTCTTCCGTGAACTTGGCTATGGCGTGTTTTCGAGCCCTCTGTCGGAGTACGCAATATGCTCGTGGATTGCACCATGGATTCGAGGAACGCTCGTCAGCCATTTTCCATTTATGGCCAGGTATCCGTGCTTGGTCTGTTTATTTCATTTCCATATGCAAGTCCCAAGGTCGCTCGGAGTCTGGCGGCTTCGATACAACGGAGATAATGATCGCAACGACCCTTTGTCTCCGGTCCCTCACCAACGACTTAGGGTCATATTACAATACTATCTTGACAGATCACGAGCTACTGGCTCTCCTTGTCGAACTATGGCGGGAATCATGCCGCTCCCACTGCCAAATAGCCGTCAGGAACTTAACTAGCATGTTTTCTCTTATTCTACGGCACAAGGGAGAACATGCAGTGCTTAGGACTCTCCTTGAAATGGACCCAGCGGAAACGGCGAAGCTTTGCATCCAATCAGTGTTCGAAGACTATGAAGGACCTGTGCAAATTACGAGTGACGATGTCCTCGACGGATCTTGTCTTCACTTCATGCTCCGTTTATGCATCATTCCGGTTCTAGCACGTTTGCTAATAACCGAGGGTAGTGTCCGTTTTTTGTGCACTTTATTAAAACGACTGGCTTCGAAGGTCATATGAATCGGCACAGAGCTTCCATCCACCCTTTCACTTTGGGATTCCGCTTACTTTGCTGTAGCTCTCGTAAGGGCCAGTATACTACGGTCAAATCTTCGTAGAATATTTGTGATCGCCGATAACAACGTACTGGAAGTGCTGCTTCGTCTTCGCCCGCTTATTCCGGAAGACTACGTTGATCGTATCCAACCTCACATTCTCGAGATTATCGAGATTTTCAGCAGATACATTTCCAATAGATCGATCAATCATCGCATCATTCGCTCCCTCGTGTCTCTGGATAAGAAATGTGTGCTTGGCGATTATAAATCCTACACAGAGCGCTTGAATCGGATTGCTAGATATCATCACGACTTGATGCAGGTATGTGATGAATTCCGAGACGTTTGTTCTACGGCGAGTTTTCAATACATTAGCCATTAGTGGTGGTACTCATTTGATTTATCTAGTGCCAGGGTCTCTCCGAAAGAAAGCTTCCATACTGTTCAAGGTGTAAAAGCTTCCAATATTGCTCTAGGTCATGTCAACGCGCACATTGGAAGGCAGGCCATAAAGAAAAATGTGTCGAATGTGAGCGCATATTTCGAATGTCAGGCTACAACCCTAACTTATGGTGATTACATCAGCCGACACTGGCATTTTAGATAGGAAGTATCACGCATACCTGGGCGAAAGAACAATCCTCGGATACAAGGACATTGTTTCCGGTAAAATCTCCGACTACATGAAAAAATTCTCCATCACCGATCGGACATTGCTTGCAATCCAAGTCAACTTTCGCTCAAAATCAGTCGACTTTGTGGTAGAGAAGATCATGGAAATCGCTGGAGACATATCGGAGGTCAAACTGTGGTCGTCTGGTGATTATGCGGGAGCTAGTGACACATGCGGGATGGTAAGGGTCTTAGCACCTGGGGGCATTGACGAGTCCCACCGCTTTCTAGAAGGATGGACTATCGGAATATTGTAAAGTGTAAGATGATAGGAAGAGATAAATTCTCCCTCCGATATCATTTTGATACAGCGTGCTGGCTACGCCGTTGGTGTTCGATACGTTGAACACACTCATAAGTTTGGCCTTATGGGGAATCGTTCTTCCCGCAATGAATGGGCCATTGACGACGTTCTTTTCACTGGATACGGGTTATTGTAATTTAAATAATGACGAACTTGTCACTTACTTTGACTTTACAGACGGTAAATATTGTAATATACAATAAGTGCGATTCGCTTCGACTCGTTCAGATAGGCCCTACATGCGGTAACCACATCTACTTCTTTGTAACAAATGACATGCCGATTGCGCCCAATTCGGCATAGCGACAGACAACAATAAGGCCCCGGAATCTAAGGTCGAGAACAACAACAACAACAACAACCACCACCATCACCGACCCACCCCCGGTCCACGTTCGCTGTTGCTCCGGTGCTACGAGGCTTTACAGACCCTTCCATAGTCGCCGATAGTTCATGGGTCATTCATAACAACCACAACCCCAACCATGGCCAACAACCACAACTAACAACCCCAACTACAACCAAAATTTCATCTTCTATTATTCACCTTCGACTGCTGGCTCATTTCATGCCAATTTTATTATCAACCTCCGGAGACTCCTCGTGAAAACCTCCATCTATTTCTCTTCACTGTCATGATCCCTACGAATCGTATCGACATCGACACGCGGCAACCCAACGACATCCGCAGCCTATGGATTGCATCCAACCATAAATCCCTTTCTCCATCTCCTTCGTCTGGTCGTTGGTTGACCAATCATCTTTCCAATGCTTCCTGTTGAGGTAGTCAAGGCCGCTTCGCCTGTGCTCGCTATGCGCGCCGTTCCCGCCCCAGCACCCGGTTTGTTGATGGCCCGTGCGCTCCTTACCATGTGGGATTGCCGTTTTGGGTAGGATTCTGGATTTCCTGGTTGATGACGGACTCTGTGGATTTCACGCGATTTATCCTTTAAATACTTTTTCTTTCCATACCTACTTAGCCAGTTTCATAGCTACTAATTCGGCCCGTCGGGAGTTTACTCTTAGCTTTAGATAGCGCAGGCGGTTCTTAAATTGTAACATTGTAACAAAGGAGCACCGCAGCCACACCCCTATCTTCACTGACCAAATAATCACGAACAAATCACGAACAATCAAAATGTAGTGTAATTTCCAGAGACAGGCCTTCGCATCACCATTACAGTACCGTCGGCGGGATGACTCCGGTTGATTTTTGACTTTTGACAATAACGCAAGGTCATTGCCACCCACACATGTAAGCACCGGCACATCGGTCCATATATTCTCAGACCCCGCAAACGTGTCCTTTACTGCTGCCCACTGAGTTCTGCAGTGTCCTTGAACTGTCCTTAGTACGCTGATAATGAGTCGTTGGCTTCCATGGCTTCCATGGCTTCCATCCGGTCCTGCCACCCAGTGGTGCGTTCTGATCTTTGCTACGTAACATAGACTTCTGTCAGTGTTACAGTGTATGGAGCTGAGCGTTGAGTTGTTCGTTATTCATATTTACCACCCTGGGAATGCAATTCAAAGCTGTACATTCTGAAGCTCACCCATAACCCTGTCTGGGACAACATTGATTTGTTCCCGGCCTGAAACGCTCTGCGCGATGCTTGGATTGAATGTTATCTAGGACGTAAGTCCGACCGCTTCCCAACAAGCTTTAAAAAGCCAGAATCTCTGGGTGGTCTGTTCAATACTAAAACAAAGAAGAAGACTTTACTAGCCTACAACTGAAGGCTCAGCTGACGATGGCAAGTTTGAAGGTGATTTTAAAGTCGCTCTCAGCAATACACCATGATAGGAATTAGGAGAATAATATTGGCCCCACTGTGCATGCGTTAGCGTATTTCCAAGGGTGATTTCAAAAATCTAAAACCTCATCCAAAGGAACCATCCTCATTTTGATTTCTCCAGACACGGATTTACTGTTATGTACCATGTATGTTACTCCCTAGTTCCCCTGACCAAGGGAATGCTGGCGATGAAATTTCATGATTAATTTCAAGCTAAGGAAGAAAGGCATCATCTTAGAAGTGAAACATTTCTTGCATACATGACAATATAATCTGAATACCCATCTCTGACAGCTGCACACTGTTTCCTAACCTCTGAGGATGTGGATACCATCTACCATGTTCCCCGGAACACGGAACCTTAAGAAAATAAGGTAAAAGTGTGTTAAGCTGATGAGAGCAAACTCACCATTCAAAACACGTCAATTGTAGTTATAACGTGTCGGGCTTTTCCAAAGAATGAGCGACATGAGGTCCATAGCGCTATTGAGTCTGTACTTAGACTCCGCCACTTTGTACCAGCCTTATGATATCCTTGCACATGAAGCTCTTGCTTTGTTCTGCATCGATGCCGGCCCTTTATAAGGTTGAGAGATCTGCTGCCTGTCTTTTACAGACGAAATGTTTGGTCGCAGACTAGTACTTCATTGAAATATTGAACGCGTTGATCATATGATATAAACATAGTCGCGTCTGGTTTGCAGACTCAGACTCTGCAAACCAGATGCATCCGGTAATTCTTCCAAGATTGATATAAATTGGGAGAATCAGGTTCATGTCATCAAGAGCTCATCGTTGACCAAGTCAAATAGCGTACTGGGTCTTCAAGGACGCTATGGAAATCAGTAGGTGGCAGTAGTAAAGGACACGTTTGCGGTAGGGCATATATAATGTGCATTCCAGAACGTACTGCGCACCTTTCTTTCCTTGCCTCCACCAATGTCTTCTCAACCCAATCTTGCGACTTTCGAACATAATCTCCATTCTGAACTCGAGCACCTCCCTCTCGAGCTCTTCGAAAACATTGTATCATACCTCGATATCCCTACCATCAAAACACTTTCGCGTGTATCATCAGTCTTCCGCGAAGCCTGCATTCCCCTGTTCTTTAGAAACTTGGTCCTGTCAGGAGATTCGAGTCTTCGTTCAACAGAGATTCTGGGAAAGTTCAAGGAAAGGACTCTAGTCCCATCATTGCGCAAGGTCGAGCTCAGAGACCTGAGGGTGGATCTTTCCCAAGCCCTCCTTGCGTGGTGTACCAGAGTCCACACTATCAAAATCGAAAAGTGTCTCGTCGGAAACACGTCAATCCTCCCCTCCATGATCGTCCTCTATGACCTCGAATTATCGGACTTGACCTTCCAGTCCGCGGAAGGCTATTTCCGGTTACTCGCGTCTCTCCCTTTGACCCTCAAGAAGCTCGCTGTTCTTAGGAATACATTCCTTGAATCCCGGTTATACAGCTACGCCATTGGTCGTGGAATTGAAGTGGAGCATTTTCAGGCAGAATCGGCGGAAGATTTATCGCTGCTCCTTAGAGACGACTGCCCTATGTCCCTCAAGTCCTTACAAGTGGCCAATGTTTCACGGATAAGTCCGCATGATCTGGAGCGGCTCGTCGAGAAAACTCCCCGTCTTCTCCACCTGAAAATCGAGATCAAAAAACAAGAAGATCGACCAGGTATGTTTCTTACCGTTTAAACCTATATTTGAGCTGACACCCTTCAGTCTCCTACCCTCTCACTAGACTCAAAACTCTATCCATAATCGACAGATACCAACCATCTGACACGCTCATACAGCTTTTCTCCACTCCGAACATCGCGTCCCCACTAGAAGTCGTTAACTTCGCAATGATCATTTTTGGCTGGGAGGATGCACTGCGGCGTCTTGTGGTAACATTTTCGCGCCCTAGATTCTGCAAATTGAAGCAAGTGAACGTTACCATACTGCAACCGTCAGATCTCAATATGCGGCACCGTATAAACCCGGCGCTCTTGAACGATTATGCATGTCTGGCCGAACGTGGTCTTGGAACGGCAGGAAGAAGCCCTCGGACACAAGTGACTCTTAACGTGGAGCGGAGATTAGCTTTCAAGAGTGATGATTCCAGGCTAATACTGTGTACCTGGGATCGATGATGAAAGCGGATAATTCCTGCATCTTCGTAAAGAATTCAATGTGCATTCTGCAATGAATTGAACCTACTTACTCCATCGAACATGTATTCTAGTGGAAGGGCAGAACATATCTAGCGTCCTAAATGACCGATAACCTGTTGCAGTGGCCCTGCATGCAATTGTAAGGGTCGGGAACTGCCCATCTGAAACACTGGAGACGGTAAAACTTTCGACCGTGTCCTCCGAGGTTCCAGCTCGAAAGGGCTAGCGTGTACCCGATCCTCCCAAAGTGCAAACATAATTCATCGCATACCTTTGCGGAGTACAGAGGATAGTCCTCAACCCAAGCGTTAAATGGTGCTTTGTAGTGGCATTTTGTGGAAGACGCGCATATAGTTTGTGTGACGCTACGCTACAGTTACTTCTCCTTGCCGATGCAGCCAATATGAATCTTCTAAGGAGAGATTTTGTCGTCATGAGATCGGTGAACAGGGTGTTTGGTAGTGGCAACGAGGAACGGGATGGACGAAGGCAATGGAATTAGACTTTTTAGATGGCAGACGTCATCACCATCTGATCGCAAACGAAAAGGCATTTCACGGAGCTACCCGAACGTTTCACAAAAAAAAGGTATTTCAGCGTCCACGAGCTTCACGGAATGGACCACGCTCTATTTGCTTCCAAACCAATCGTGTCCGGGCCAGTAGCCATCATTGCCTATGAAGATACGGAGAAAATGCACCTCGCAAGGGGTAGAATGCGGTGCAAGTGTGAGGAACCGGATCAAAAACGGCAAGCACATGACACGGCGGGTCTACCCATGATTCGAACTCCGACATTGATCTAATTAGGGGGGAACGTTCATATGAGTGCGACCACCTCCATGACTCTTCCGTTCAGACACTCAACGCCTCACCTTCATACCGATCTACCTTCGTTACGACATAATTGGCGAAAACCTGCATGCTAAGACAGAGCAAGCAATATATCTCCAAAGCAATCATTGGGACAGCGTACGTTCCTTTCTTGTTTGTCCGGTTCTTACCTAGTCAGATACGAACACATCCAGAGATCCCTACTATCTCACTGTAGAATCCTATACTCCTACACGGATTGATCTCTAGCTTTCCACAAGGGCACACTCTCAGCGACAACTTGATACGCCTTAAAAATGAGTGTGACATGCCAAGCCACCATTGTCCGAGATGCGGATTCGGTTATATCCCGGGACGAACAATCCAACTGCGACTCATATCTCTCGTTGAATCGGATCTGCAGTAGCGCTCATGCCAATGAAGGGTATGGAGGGTCTGCGTTCATAATTTTCAAATCGATTTGTTGATGTTTCCTCCTTCATTACCTTTGCCTCTCTGAGTCTGATGCCCTAGTCTTACTCTTCCGGATAATCCCATACTCGACTCATTTTCTCTTATCTGAGGACTGTACTGAGTAATCTAATCTGTTGACGAGTACGCCAGGCATCTTCTCGCTATACATCGTCTCGTCACTACCCCTTGCGCCGTAACATGAGAGCTCGCCTACCGTAATTCAATATTTTGAATACAAGAATCTACTGCTGGATCCCAAGTCACGAATCTATGCCCTGGATTACTACCCATTTCAAAATTGATGGTGACATAAATGGAAAGTGTCGGTGTAAGCTTTGGCGTAACCTCTGAAATTACATCGTGTGCTGTTGTCGTCAACTGAGCAAACAGAAATAGATGGGTAGCCTGCGGACGATCCCGGAGCTGTCGGGTATTAGCGCTCATCGAAACCGAGGAAACTACAAACATGGTGCGGCTCTGTGGGGCTTCTATGCTCTTAATACGAACGTCGTCTTGGGAGGAGCATATGCAGTTTAAAAAATTCTACATGAGGCGTGGAACGTGGCGCGCAGCTCCTGGGCTTCAATCCTTTCGGTTTCAACTACATTTGCACGCTCCCGAGACGCAAAATTTGGCCATCTGACCTTGGTTCTCTTGATATCGAATGGCGTCAATTAAACTACGAAGTGGCTACAACAAACTGGTCACAAAACTACCAAATACACCTGGCCCCGGCTTTATCACAAGGACCCTGTTCCTTCGTCAAGGGTGCAGCTCTCGCTTTGCGGGCTTCGTACGTGCTATCAAATTCTGCGCCACCTCAATACGTCCTGGGTATGCAGGTATGTGAATACAATGTTATTTTACAACTTTGATCATGATTTATGACAGAAAGCTATACACAATAAACGATAAACGGCGTTAAAATACCAGTGAAAAAAAACTTCTTTTTCGAATGGAGAAAATACAAACACGATTCGGCTAATTCTTGAACCAAAGGCGATCACTTTTATTTTTCCCAGCAACAACCGGAGTCTGCCAGCCCGTCAATGAAAGGGAATAGAGGAGATCAATGTACGTTGATTCTTCACTCAGATTTCCAGATCTCAACGCATCAATAAGCGCTCGAGTGAAAATCCCATTATACCCAGTCTCGTCTTCCGTTTCCCTTGCAGTCTGGTATTCCTTGCAAGCAGCCAGAATCACATGGGAGGTCATATCTGGCTTCCAATCACTCGCCAATATAGATTTGTAGGAAGGATATCGGCTAAGTTTCTCGTCTGCCATGTGTAACATCCTCCTCAGAGAGGCATGCATCAAGGGAGGAACTGTACGCGTCCCAGGTTCTGGGAAACATCGGACATGGGCACCGGAATGGCAGGAGTCGAGGAAGAAAGTGATTCTGTGTCCTTTGCTGTGAGATATCTGATGGAAGATCGAATTGATCTCCCCGTCGCTGATATCGGGAACTCGTAACCCGCTGTTATTAATAGTATCTCTGTCGATGGGGCAGATCGCTTCGACTCGAGAATCATCGAGACCAGCAAGAATACGGCTGTCCTCATCATCAGAAATGTAATACTCATTCGGGAGGTACCCCGAACCGTGCCCAGAAAAGTAGATAATGATGTTATCCCCAACCTCGATTTCAGGGTTGTCGATGAGACTGAGAAGCGTCTGCACAATATTGGTACGGGAAGGGAAGGATGGGTCCTCGGATGAGGTGTCCTGCGATCCAACAAGTAGCTGAATACGTTCTTGCGGTACGCCGATCTCCTCCAAGTATTTCTGCATCAACAATGCGTCTGCTACACAACCCCGTAGCGGAGATGATTGATAGGCGTCAATTCCAATTAGTACCGCCCAGAACCTGGAGCGCCCGGAATTTTGAAGTGGCTAGAATTCCGTAGGTCAGTATCGGACTAGTGGGATCAGCAGTCTACTGACCTCCGTTTTGACGGAACTAACGTCTTCCACGGGTAGTGGCGGTGGGTTCGCGCTATATCTGTACTGTATTCCGATGTGGTAGCATATCTTGTCGAAGATGCATTGATACATTCTTCGAGATACGCCGTATCCTAGACGCCATTCCTTTGTTAACGTCGCCCCAGTGTCAAATTTCGACGTCGTGATGCGTGCCGTCTGATACACAGTCTGAGAAACCAGATCCGTCTCGGGCTGTTGATGTATAGTATCCATGTTCTCTGAAGATACAGCCTGCATCGCAGTTCGAACAGTGTCTTAGTCTCGCGGACTGAGTATTTACTCACAACTTCACCAAGCCCTAGAGATTTCAGGCAACTGAGTGACATCGTCTTCCAGGACATCCATTTTTCTATATTCTGTCACGACAGGTGTAGAGTTAATGATCTCCAGAAACGGAGCCAATATTAGTAGCGTACTTACAAACAAGATTGAACCAGGAAGGATAATTTCCCTCATGGTTGCGTTCCGTGCGTCGTAGGATAACGTGAAAGTTAGATCGGTGGGAGACTCTGTAGGAATTGCAGGCTTCATTCTTGGATATAATGTATGAGAGGCGATAGATTCACATAGACCCACCCAAGTATCCCTTTATCGTGGTCGAATGAATGAATTACAGCAATATCGTACAGCTCAACAGCTGACTAGATCGCATGATTCATAATAACAGCAATCCAGGCTGATGAGCGCTCAAACGTCTATAGTAGTCCATGGGTTCGTGCCCCAACTAGCCCGTCTAAAGTTAGTGTTGTACTAGCGTCCTCATGATACATTGCCACTAGATCGCTGATGAATATCAAAATCACAGTTTAAATTATTACACCACTTTGTTCAAGTTATCGGAATCAGGTGGAAGAAGAATTCAAGGGAAGGGGGTAAACCGCATCATCATTCTACGGCTCCTTCCTTTGTACTGAACAATTGGCGCTACCACGCTGTTTCCATTGTCCCGAGGCACTAATATAGCAAAAAGTGCGCTTTCGCAATTTTGTACTGCCCTTCTGATATTTTCAAACGTCGACCAAACCTACCGCTCATCCCACTTCAAACCAACATTTTCCAAGTTTACAATGTTCGTCCCCAAGATTTGTGGAAAGTCGGTAACAATTCTCTTCAGGAGGCCTGCGCGAAAAATATGCATGCGGTATTGTTCTCTTGCATATCTGATCCACTTGCGGTAAGGTAGTTAGAAAATGGTGAATGATATGCAACAAATTAAACATTTAAGTCATCCGATATACTATATCTGAAAGTCTTCCCAAACCACCGGCGTAAGCGCTGAATGATGATGCCAGCCTTCGCATATAGGAACGTTCAACTGAGAGCAGAGATTGATCGCCACGGAGTACCTTTTCTATGTGAGGACATCTTCGAAGACTAGATCAAGTATAGGGTCTTATCTATGTTACCGAAACAAAGGGTACAACGACCTAATTGGCTCACTTCTATATCAGCGCTCGTTCAACAATTACCATCTACGGATATATCACCTCTACTACTGTGCTACATATTCAACTGCAGGAACGTCCACATCCTCGAATTTCTTTTTGTTAGAGCCTGTCGCGAATTCAAGAAAACGTACATCGTCCTCAATGGCATTGAGACCTATAATGACTTGCTTAATGTCTTCGCTGATATACTGGAGACTATCGAACCACGATCGAATATCACCTCGTCTTATTCACAACTACTCACTTAGATGCCAGCATCTAAATGAAGCTTATACACATCCGCTCATTTGACGCCCCCACGGTCGCACTTCAGAGGGGCATCCATACCTCAGAGACCAGTGCAGGAATCTCCTAATCTTGTCTAAGAGCTCCTCTGGCTGTTAATGAGTCCTTTGTATCACACGTAAGTCCAGAGACAGGCGTTATACTGCCTCTATGCTTTCAGAGAGCTGAAGTTATGCAAGGTTCTTCCTATTTGCACCCAATTTTGTACCTGGTCTCCGACATACAGCATATACGTAAGTGGAAAAGGCGGAAACTTTTCGAACTGCTTGATAGACGGCCTCCCGAAGAAGCTAACAGCACCTCTGAAAGCGAGTTACTCCGAGACGTACAAATTGCGCTCTTAAGACGCCAGTATTCCGACCACATTTTCAGATATTCCTTATCTCCAGCACCTCATGGCAAGACCTCTACCTCTCACCTCCAAAGATCTGCTGAACGACAGAAACTTTTTTCATAGGGTGAATTGCTCTGAGAGGTCCGAGTATCATGTCTGATTTCCATCACAGGAAATTGATACCCGTGGCTATGTCTACAATGTCAATGCAGCCTGCTATCGTGCACGGCGCATAAAATGCTTGTTCAGAGTTGCCGAGACATCCGATATGTGTTAATCGCACCACAAAGTACTGAGACAGGTTGCGTGAGCGTGGGCTAGGGACCTCCTATTAACTCAGAGCACTCAGCCACGCAGGAAAATATTATTTTGTCAAACCGATGTGTCGGAGAAAGATCGAGGGAAGAAGAGTAGCAATACTCATTGGGGTTACGCATACCTCAGTAGTTGCGAGAGCGCCAATCTGAGCGTGTGGATTATACGGATATCTGCTGCTATATGAAGGGCTTGTTTTGAAGAAAAGACAGGTTCATTGCAGATATTAACACTGTGCTTACCTCGAGCGTGCGCGCGAGACTCGATGGATGTCAAACTTCATCCGATACCCGACAAGCCTAAGGATTCTCTTGGATTGGTTGGTAAGAACTGTTACCGCGATATAAGGAATCTAAATGTGTATACGCATTGGCAAAACTGGCTGCTCCCATTAAATTTAAATAGCAAACCTTCGGAAGGATATGGCGGCTCGGTAGCCTCGGTGGCCTTACGCCGTGCGAAAGTTATTTTTCCTCGTGTGAAGGACACTGTTCGCACTTTCGATTTCCTTTTTATGACTATCGCCATCGTATTTATCGGCATTAGCAGATCGATCCAGGGGCAACCTGATTCTCACGTCAGGGGTATGGACGGTGGTTTTACTAGTAATTGCGTCAGATCTACCAAATGGTCCTCACGATCTTGTAGAGTAATTCCAACTTGGACCAGTTTACCCGATCATTTGGATAAGACATTCGTGAACCTCTGCGGCCTTGAATTTCAATTATTGACGCTGCATTGAGATATTCCAATTGAGCAAAGGAGGAGTATGATGGTGAGGAGTGAAACAAATATTAATTCATGTTTGTATGACCACAACTATACAAATAGGCATACAAATCATTTTTATTCACGGTGAATAGTTAGGGACTGCTTGACAAAATTTCAGAGGGATCTATATATGCTAGTCTAGTATTCAAAGATATTTTCCTTCCAGATTTCGCTTCCAGCATCCTTTTAAACCTTCCGATATTTGCATTGAATGCGAAAAAGCACTCGTTAATAGGAATGTATCGCGGTGCTAGCAGCCGCAAGTATATTTCTTTCACGCTGCGGAATGTAGGCTTCGAAAGTGCCGTAACTAGCTTTCGCAGGTCATTATAGACAAAGCATGTGAAGGCGAAGGTTTGTAGTGGGTACGGGACATCGGAGGGTGCGGAGAGAAGCTGTATGGTTTGCCTAGCATACTCGGTTCGATCACGTATGGAGAGTAATTTGAGTCGGGCCAGAGGGAAAGAAACTAGTCGGGTGTAAGCTTGTATACGACAGTTTTAGCAGATATGATACGTACCTGGTCGGTGGCCTCGTCTTTTGAACTCGATGCTCAGGTCAACGAGACTAGGAGTCCTTCGAAGGAGATCCTCAACATCATGCGGACGAGCATGTCGCGCATGGAACACTTGTAAGAGCTTGAGGGATATCGGGCAGTCGTCTCTAAGGCGCAGCGTTAAATCATCCCCTGATCTGGTATCCAAGACCTTGAGCCCAGTTCCACGGCCCACGGAGTGGCAAATCGACTGAGATTCGATGAATGTATTTGAATGAGCTCTGAGCCTCTTGAGGGTGGGGGAGAGACCTGCGAGTAACCCGAAATACTCAGCCATCGACGGGAAGATTATGTTGTTAAGCTCGAGATCATTAAGGAAGATCAGAGTGGGGAGAATTGCCGTGTTTCCAACCAGACTCCATCTTAATTTGACGTTGTGTACTCTGGTACACCACGGAAGAAGTCCTTCGGAGAGATCCTCTTTCACGCCTTCTAACATGACCTTGCGAAAACTTGCCACGGGGGATTGGTTTTCAAGATCTTCGACAAAATTGGAAGTTGAAGAATGACCGTGATCCCCATACAGGGTTAAGGTATGAAACAAAAGACGGATGCACACTGCGCGGTGGATTGACGACGTGAGAGAAAGAGCTTCTAGGGACAAAATATCGAGATATGAAGCGATCTCTTCGAAGAGCTCGAGAGGGAGCTCCCCGAGGTTGAAAATGACATCGTCTTGAAACGTGAGATGACGAGATTGAGAAGACATTGGTGGTGATACGGGAAGGCTGTGGAATGTCGGTGCCTATCCAAGGACGGGTGCTATTTTTATACTGCAGTTCTTCAATGATAGTCAAAGCGCGCGGCGAAGGCTCTACCTTTGCATTGTTTTGATACAGGGCTTTGGTCATCCCTTTTTGTTCTAGAGGATCATTGTCACCGCCTTGTTTTTGTTCATGACATGTGGCAAGGCAGACGGTTTCGAGCACATGCCACTTGTTGCAGCTTTCAAAGAAGTCAGTGCCGTCCATAGATAATTAGCGGGTTTGGTCCGAGTCGGTCCGAATTCGGTCCGGAGAACCGGACAAACGAAGAAAGATGTGACTCCTACCACCACCACCACCACCAACATCGATGACATCGCCGCTTCTTTCTCTTCCTCTCGCTCAACCTTTTCCTACATTTTATCGAACCTCGTACGTTGATCAAATGGCGTAAGCACTGTGTACGAGGAAACCTGTCGAGGATTGGGACGTTTCTCGTCCAAGATAAGATTGAACGTATGTGTTCAACAGGTAATTGCTTCTTCCGTATAAAGCAGGTAATTCTTCCGCATATAAAGCTGACTTTGTAACTATATTAGTTTTTCGTCCTCTCTACATCATGGATATCCTACGTGTATGTCTTATTTTGTCCCATCGGTTGCACCCGTTGTCACGATACGACACTTCCTGTAGGAATGCTCACGCGAGATGATCATGGCTACCAGCATTACTGGTTTACTCGTGAGTATTCGGTACTTACGACTTTGTGGCTTCCTAGGTACGGAAGTCGGTTCATAGGATGACACTTCAAGTTGCTCTCTGGATACGACTCCACGAATAGCAGATTCGGTTATTTTCCGTTTGTGCGGGCTACCGATGCGCCCTCTTTGCTTGCAAGCTCAATGTCGAAGATATCACACGATTCAAAGTGGGTGGGGTCGTCAGAGAGGTGAAAGGTGCGTTGTAATCGGATCGACCGCGAGCGGTCAGCAGCATGCAATGTACATCGCCCGTCGGCATGGCCACATCTCTGTGGTGACTGTCATCATACCTGATAGATCGCACGAGTGTCTAGTCGCTAGGAGAGGTACGGCTACTATTGAATACCATACACGTATGTAGCTAACACAATGCTCCCGCAGATCAACCCCACCGATCTTCTCTGTCACAGTAAACATCCTATTCTGGGCCTTCACCCGGTACTGGAACTAGCACTGCGGCACAGTCATCATATGCCAGACCCACCCTTTCGTCGGCAACTCCTCCGGGTTATTGAGTATCGCAATTTGGCGTCAGCATATCCTTTACAACGCTCAACGCATGACGATCTTCGAAAGATCTCCATCGCTACAAGGACCATCAACGCCCTGAAGGTTTCATATTCCGGGTAGTACAAGCTTCACATTATGTGCTGCCTTCGAAATAATGCGGGTGCAGGTATGTGAAAGTGAAATTACATCATATTACTCATGACGAGTTACGACAGGACGTTACACATCAGAATTACCGACTGTTAGACATCTATAATGAACAGTGGAAATGCCACACCATAAATTCTACCTAGTGCTTATACCAAAGACGATCACTTTTGTTTTTCCCAGCAACAACGGGATTCTGCCAGCCCCTCAATGAAAGGGAATAGAGGAGATCAATGTACGTCGACTCTTCACTCAGGTTCCCAGATCTCAACGCATCGATAACCGCCCGAGTGAAAATCCCATTATACCCGGTCTCGCCTTCCGTTTCTCTTGCTGTCTGGTATTCCTTGCAAGCAGCCAGAATCACATGGGAAGACATATCCGGCTTCCAATCACTCGCCAAAATCGACTTGTAGGAAGGATATCGGCTGAGATTCTCGTCCGCCATATTCAACATCCTCCTCAGGGAGGCGCGCGGTAATGGAGGGACTGTACGCGTCCCAGGCTCTGGGAAGCACCGGACATGGGTTCCAGAATGGCAAGCATCCAAGAAAAATGTGATGCGGTGTCCTTTGCTGCGAGATATCTGTTGGAAGATGGAGTTAATCTCCCGGTCGCTGATGTCGGGAACTCGTAACCCGCTGTTATCGATGGTATCTCTGTCGATGGGGCAGATAGCTTCCACAGAATCATCAAGACCACCAAGAATACGGCTGTCCTCATCATCAGAAATGTAATACTCATTCGGGAGGTACCCCGAACCGTGCCCGGAAAAGTAGATAATGATGTTATCCCCAACCTCGATTTGAGGGTTGTCAACGAGACTGAGGAGCGTCTCCACGATATTGGTACGCGAGGGGAAGGATGGGTCTTCAGATGAAGTGTCCTGCGATCCAACAAGTAGCTGGATTCGTTCTTGCGGTACGCCGATCTCCTCTTTCAAGTATTTCTCCATCAATAATGCGTCTGACACGCAGCCCCGTAGCGGGGTTGATTGATAGCCGTCAATTCCAATTAATACCGCCCAGAACCTGGGGTGGTTGGCACTTTGAAGTGGCTACAATTCCGTACGTCAGTACTTCAGTATTGGACCAGTAGGACGAGTAGTCTACTGACCTTAGTATTGACAGAACTGTTGTTTTCTACGGGTAGTGGTGGCGGATTCACACCATATGTGTACTGGACACTGATATGGTAGCGTATCTTGTCGAAGATGCATCGATACATTCTTTGAGATACGTTGTATCCGATACGCCCCTCCTTCGTTGGGGCGGCCTCAAGTTCAGGTATTGTGGCATATTCTTTCTCGTCCTCAATCAGCCACTTCTCGCGTTGATCCCGCACATGATGGACTTTCTTCGAAGATATATCCTGCTTCTAGGTTCAAACATTTTCCCGGAAGTTCAATATTTACTCACATCATCATCGAGCAGCGGGAAGTTCGGTAAGTCGGGAGCCGTCTTTTGCGGTGAGATCCATTTCCCCAGGTTCTATCAAAGCAGGTATAGGTTCGTGAACTCGAGTAAAGAAGCCACAGGAGCAGGGTACTCACCAAGACGTTTAATGCAAGGCAGACAATTTCAGTCATGGTATCGTGGACCTAAGAACTCTGGCTGGGGCTGGGATTTAGATGACCAGTGGCTCTATGTAGGATTTGGGGAGCAAGATGGCGTCTTTTTATGCTGCTGGAACGCAACAACAGTTTCCGCATAGCCCAAAGGCAGGATTATATCAAATAACAATAGATCAGGCACTTAAAGTGAAAGGCTGACAGCTTCCCAGCAGAAGTAACCCTTCTACCGTCACAATATCATCAATCTGATTTAATGAGACTGTCGAATGCCATGGTCACTACGCCAGTGCAAACGATAAACGTAATATTGCAGGTTACGCATCTAAACTTGGAGAGTAAACCAACCAGATAGAGATGGGACAACGAAGGGATAAAAATAGCGGACAAGAGAATTGAATGTGGTGTTGTCGGGTGTTTGTGTTGCTGTTCGTCCGGTGACTGATCGGTCTTTGATGTGTGACGGTCGAGATGGCGCTAGCATTGGCTTCGCACACACTGCTATTAGTAGAGCTGTATTTGAGGAAGGAGGCATTTATACAGCATCGCGGAAATAGAATATCTCAGCAGTGCCGCCACAACTGAAAGTCTTTATTTGGTTTTACGAGGACGATGGGGAACACAGATTAAAGACCACGGGAACTGGTTAAGCGCTATAAGAATAGCCACACTAGGCGATAACCTGTCCGTGATGGAAATTTGCACGGTGAAGAAGCGTGTGAAAGAGAAACGTTTTGATAGCACACGAGCCACGTTGTTGAATTAACACGTGTAAAATGCACAGCTTCAGTGATGCAACTAGCAGGACACTTACTTCAGAGGGTTCAAGACTTCATGTAAGCCTTTCAACTGCAGTGTGCAAGGGATGAAGCTCGTCTCGCGGAGTATCAGAGGAAATGCCATGATCATTGCCACATTCCAGAGTTAGATCCTTATGAGAATTTGACGACAATTGTGAATACAAACATACAGCATTTTGCAACTGCACACACACACCATTGCCGGAACCTGGTCACCGCCCACTTCGTAGATAATTGCCGAGCCGATCAGATCCTGAGTTCAATAACGCCGGTGCGCACTATGCAGACTCATGTCGAACACAGCAGCTAAGAATCACGTTCCCTCGAAGACCATCCACTCGATACCAAGTAGACCATATCACTTGAAAGGCGATTTCTTGCATAGAGTTCATTTCCGCGGCCCAAAATATTTTGCAAAAGGGATGCATTGATGAGTATTGAAGGGAGAATGATGGAGGAAACAAGTTGATGGTCAGAGGGGAAATCGCCGGACGTGTGACTATTTGCATCGGTTTGTTCGGCTTAACAGACCGATGGCCGAGGAACGTTCCTTTTCATGAAAACTTCACCTCGCCGCCGGCCAGATAGCGACTCAAAAATATAGCTGCGGTAGAAGCGACCTTACCGAAGGGACAAAACACCGGGTTGCTGTACTTTTGCTGTCAGTGGCAGTGAAAAATCTGGTTGCAATCATCATTACCCTGAGGACAAGCTATCTCGACTAGGCTTTCCTTCATCCACCCCCTAACATTGTCCAACCGGTAATAACGTTCTCAAATCCGCCAATCTGCGTATTATTCCTCTGAGGGAAATCGATCGACGCCCTTTCTGACAGCGCGAAGCAAAATCGATGACAACAGGCGTCACATTGTCTTCATTGAGTGAAATACTTGCAGGGTTAATTTCGTTCTACAGAGTGTGGTATTGCGACCGGACGCAGGCACCCAACTGGGCCAAATATCGGTTGTACAGCAGGAACAGAGGGCTATGATAATGGAATAGCAAGCAAGAAGTTAGGGTCATGTTCGTGCAGACAGTATCCGTATGCTAACCTTCGACGTCAAGCAACCGATTTGCTAAACGGAAACGATGTAATCTAATGACCAATAGTTCCAGGTAAGGGTATGCTTATAGGTTTCTCTGTTTCGTCTGTACTTATTTCCATTGTGTGTGAGTATCTAGCGGCACAGAAAGAATATATGTCGAGTGGCGCATCACGGAGAGGGAGGTATCCAGCATCTCGCATATACTGATCGTTTCGCTACATGAAACGATGCTGATGGGGGATACCAAGGCGACAGATATTCGCCGTTGAGATAAAAACAATGGACAGTTCTTGGACCGTTTTCTTCACGCGACTGCGATCTGGTGGCCGAACCGATGTCTCAGGATCACTGCGAAGAACAAGATAATCCGTGGTGCTATTGTTACCATCCAACACAGGCCCGTTACAACACATGGTCCGTGCAATAACGCGTGACTGATCTTTTTTTCTTGGAATGATAAAGTATATAAGCCCACATGCACAAACCCAGGCTTGTTTAGTATTACTCCAAATGTCCCCAATGTCTCCTAATTCATCCGTGCCTCAACGCGCCAGCATTCACGGCCTCCCTCTTGAGCTCATCCAAGAGATTATATCACACCTCAGTACCCGTTCAATCAAATCCCTGTCTTTCACGTGCGCCGCTCTGCGCACCATCTGCTTCCCCTATATCTTTCACACCCTATCGTCTCCCTATCGCCCGGTCGGAAGATCCACATTCCCTATGGACTTTGGGAGACTTGCTCCTATACCCTGCTTTCGCACCGTCTATTTGGATTTCATTCGAGACGACATCTCTGCCATCCTCCTTCCATGGTGCAGAAAAGCTCGCACCGTGAAGATGAGCGCTCTCAACATACGTAACAGCGCCATTATTCCATACATGTCCCTGCTCATTGACCTCAACTTATCTAACGTGAGTTTCTGGGTCGTAGACGATTACTTCAAGCTCCTAGGAAATCTCCCTCCCACAGTCAAGAGGCTCACAGCTCGCGAGATTAATTTTGTGCATTATTTCCCTCCTTCCTATACTACTGTTGGTCGTGGTGTTGATCTGGAGTACCTGAAGACCGATACAGCGAGTGATTTGGCAGTGCTCCTTTGAAACGGCTGCCCACTCTCCTTCAAATCCTTACGAGTGGCATCTGTTCCGCAATGTCGTGCGCAGGATCTCAACAATCTCATCGAGACAGCTCGTCATCTCGTTGACCTACGCTGATGTGCTTGGTAACAGTGCAGAGACTAAACTAGAGCGAATATACAACAAGTGAAACTTGTATATACTCAACCCAAAGCAATCCTTGCACTTCACAATCACCAAATATATAAGTTCGGGTGTTTCGAGATCGATAGAAGACCTCTGCAAACCGACTAGTTTGGTTGGAAGATCCAATATTCTGCCAAGTGCGCAACTATTCCAGCAGAAAGCAGGACTATTACGACTTGTTCTTTCGTTTCAAAGAGTATTCAAGCTATTTAATTCAACTTAGCGAATATAGCACTGGTTTGTGGGCAAATATAATATATTAAGGACAACTTTTCGTCCTGAGACTTCAAATATTTCGGGTTCTGAGATTAAATGACACTTAGGTCGATTTATATAGCACACTGACTTTACTATGGTGCACTGGCCGACATCTGCAGCTCACTGGCTGATACTATGGCTCACTGGCCGATTCAAACTCGAAAATATTCAAATAATATTGATATATTCTTTCTATATATATTGGACTTGAGAAATACTCGTCTCATCCAAGGAATATACACAAAGGCCTTCGAAATCACCCTGCTCACTGGCTAAGGTGCGACTCTAAGGGATGGCAAGCTCCCTGGACTTCACAATTATTCTACAACCCCGAGGTTCCACTCCAAGGCCCTTGAATCGACTCAAGCACTGCGCTTATAATGCCAAATTGTGGGGAGGGTGTTGCCTCCTGTATATTACATCTAGGAGGCCTTTATATACTGTACATAGTCCGATCTATCTCGGATAAATAGTCATACTGTATAAGCTAATATCTGACTGTATCTAGGCTACATACTGCTGGGTTGAGGGTTTCCTGGTCGAAATGGTCTAGGTGCCTTCTATCCTACTTTCCAGGATGATCTATGGTCGCTTGAATTGGAATATTCTATCATTCTTTGCCAGACTAGGAAAGGTTCTGGAACTGCGAAGCTGAATAGCTTGGTTACCAGTCGATTTACCCTCTGCCCAGGCTATTGCATCATAGAATGCGTCACCATTCTCTATCTCTAGGCAACTAGTCAAGGCTACAGTCAGTGGAATATTCCTGATCAATTGATCCGTTAATATGGATACTCCGATCACTGATGTGAGCCTCATGGCCTACAGGCCTACTATTCTGGAATGCGACTCGTCTGCAGAGTATCTACAGGTTTAAGGTCACTATCAATAGATAGTACTATCGAGTCACTTCATCTCTTCAATATAGAAGCAAATATTCCGCCATATTAGGGAAAGTACTTGCTGCTGAATGCGAGCTTGGAAAGCTCTTCTATCTATTCTTTCTTGAGCTTGAACTGCCTCGGAATATTCTGCAAACCATAGACAACTAGTCACAGCTATTCAATCGCATTAGGGGAATATTTCCCTCATCTGGGGGCTAGTCAACCTCATTAAGGGACTAGCTACTTCTGGTTTAAGTGGATTGTGCACGAATAGGATGTTGTGGCATATATCTGCCTGTTTAAACCTATTAGAGATCGACTATTTCAGGCTGGTAGGTTCAATCCTTCAAGGTACCGTTCCTAAGTCCTGTATTTCGACTCTATATTTTCATTCATTGCACAGGATCCTAGCTATCTGCTCGAAGTCTCAGCAATAGCTCTCGTATTCAAGTGGATTTAGATTCTGGTATGTATATATTTCATACAAAATTGCAAAATCTAAGGGTAGACACACAACATGCGTATCAACGCGTCGACTTTGAAAGAATAAAAGACCTACCAGGTATATCTCTCGTCGCTTATAATGCCATACACGAACTTATACGTCATGATCAGCTTCCCTCCCTCTCCCGAATCTCAAATCATTCTCTATAGTAGACGTCACCGATCTCCCCAGCACAATTAGACGTCTTCTCCCCACACCCTGCAGACTAGAAATACTAAACCTCACATTCCCACTCAGCCGGTTAACTGCATTTACCGGACTCGACAGTCTCGCCATCGCAATCTCACAACAAAGATTCCCCAATTTGAAAGCACTAAACTTACAGATCATGAATCCGCTTCGTCCATTTGATGTTGACAATTCAGTGGTGTTCAAGCAACGTGTTCAAAGATTCCGACGTAGGCTCAAGGAGTTAGGACTGAGTGCGAAGATAACTTTCACAGCTAAACTAGTACATGATCGGGTTCGCGGTGTTACTGCCATGGGCGGAAGATTTTACTAACTCTACACCATCAATGTATAAGATTTTACCCTTTTCATTTACGTGCTGAGCAGATGTAAGCGGGAGATCTTTATTAATTTAGATGGAATTCGCGACATCCGAACTCCTGTCAAACTGCAGAAATATTTTTATTCTGTCATCAGCGGAACGGCCAGTAGCGAAACACGCATAGTGTCCAATGGAAACGTGGACAAAATATGCAGAGACACGAATGGTGGGTGCCTTTCTTGATTTTACGGCTAGTACAGGGTGGCGGAGAACCGAATACGGTACATAGCTAAGAAATAATATTAGGAAATTTATCATCACATATAACAGTATCAATGCACAAATTACAATTGCATGTACCACGGAGGACGTACCCTAAAGTGCGAGTTCTACTTCTGCTCGGTACGCTTCGCCACAACCTTCAGTGGGATCGCCAATGCTGAGTATACAGTAGAGTAAGCATTGTCTAGGGTAAACTTACGCACGAGTGGAGACCCAGAGGTCTGGAACAACGACGAGGACAAAATAGACCCATGTTGCATGACAGCCGATCCCGGGGGCGATCTTTTATTTTTTGATTGTCAGGAAAGAACAACGCGACAGCCGCCATTGTTGTAACAAAAACAGACCCGAGCACACACGTGGTCAATAAAATGATGGCAGCGGCAATAAATCTGGTCGTTCCTTCAAACTAGGTCCTTTTTACATGACCATATAAGCGCACACGTCTATATTCTCAATTTCGCACCCACCCAACATTTCTCAATATTTTCATGGGTCAATACTCCGACCTCCCTCCTGAGCTCATCGATGAGGTTCTCTTGCTCCTTGACCTCCCTTCACTCAAATCCCTCTCTCTCACATCTTCCGCCTTTCACACCATCTGCTTCCCTCGTCTCTTTTCGTCTCTGCGATTATCCCGCCTAACCCCCACATTTTTTGCCGACTTCAAAAAGAGGGCTCCCACACCATGCGTCCGCACTATCAGAATGGAATGGTTAAACAAGGACCTTTCCAACCGCCTCCTTCCCTGGTGCACCGAAGCTCACACTGTGAAAATCGAACGAGGCACCACCAACAACACCATGCTTCTCACCACCCTAACCTCCCTCCACTACGTCAAGCTATCTTCCTTGAAGTTCCGGACCCTGGCTAGCTTTTTCAAGCTACTATCTGCTCTCCCCCCGTCACTCAAGAAGCTAACACTTTTTGAAATCAAAATCCACAACTCATTATGGCCTTCAAAGTACACTACCGTTAGCCGTGGCGTCGAACTTGAGCACTTGGAGACTAGTAATGATATGAACTTGTCACTACTCATTCGGGACGACTGCCCAATCTCCCTCAAGTCATTACGAGTGGCGTGTGTTCAATATTGCTATCCGCAGCATCTTGAGGTCCTCATCCAGAAGACTCCGAATCTCATCGATTTAAGGCTTGAGTTCAGATCACCATCCGAACGACCAGGTATGCATCGTTACGCTTACAATTTAAATACTCAAGCTTTAATCGAACCAGTTTCTCTGCCTCTCACCAGACTCAAATCACTCACCATAAGGTTCGAAACCAGACTCGCCGACGAAGTCGAACGCCTGTTCTCCACACACCCTGACGTCCCATGCACACTAGAAGACTTAACCGTGATACTATCTTGGAAGGATATGTGCGAACCCTTAGCAATAGCGCTCTCGCACCCGAAATTCCGCAGTTTGAAATCACTGAACCTGGACATGACTTATTATGATTATTGGGTGTATGGCCCATGTGGCTTGCGGGAGTTTGAGGAAGAGGCTCAAAAATTCCAGCGTAGGCTTGAGGAGTTGGGAAGCGAGATTGATGTCAGGTGTATTATAAGGAGTGTATCTGAAATTGTCTGGCTACCATTTTGTTAGTTATGTTTACATATGGTCTCTGGGTAGCTTCGTACGCGCCGTCTTTGCCTTTTTTTACATCATAGCCTTAACTTACGTCCTAAAAACGTTTGAGCACGCATATTGACGATCTATCCTTGATCGTAAGTAGATTGATGCAGCGATGCTAGTTTCGTACATAAAACGAGTATCCTTGGACACATGAAATATTCTTGAGGGGGGCTATTTGACTTGGAGTAGCAAAGGAGCCAAATTGAGTAGCGAGATTTCCACTCAAATCTGCTGTATATGCACTGCAATTGTGGCCATAGTTGAGCGCGATGGGAAGGCACAGCCTATTTACCGGAAGTCAATTTCTCCCAAGCATATCCGGTGTACAAGACACCGGCCTGCATAACTGCGGCTGTCACCAGAACTCACCAGGACGGAAAAGAAAATCATCGCCGCTGACCTGGACCCGAGGCGCCACATAAGCAAAGCCATTGACAGATATGCTTGAACGAAGCCAAAAAAACACCATCTTCATTCACCATTAGGAGTCAGTACAATCTCCGCATAATATCGGACACGCTACGATCTGGTACCAATTCTGCCGTGAACCTGATATTCGGACTCGTCGCCAACTCCCCAAGCCTCCGTCGAAGTCTCCCAACTCTTTCCTCAAAAAACGCCTGTCTATTGACACAATGAACCGATTTCATCACCTGCAAATTCAATTCCTTCAAATTGCGCAAGCACGGCTGCGATAGTGCCGCAGCAAAATTATCCATTGAACATACTAGCCAGCTGAGCGGGAACGTGATATTCAAGACTTCAAGTGTCGAAAGTGCGGAGAATAGCTCGATCAGTGTGTCGGAGGCCTCGGTTTCGTCGGTTATAGAAAGCGAAAGGGATTTGAGTCCAGTGGGAGGGAGAGCAACTGGTAAGTAGGATTTGAGCTTGATTACCTCAATTTGAAGTGATGCAACACGTACCTGGTCGATTTTCTGGTCTTGCGATGTCGAGGCGGAGGTCGATGAGATGCGGAGCCCTCTGTACAAGATCTTCAAGATCGTGCGGACGGCACTGTGGAATATAGGCCACCCGTAAGGACTTGAATGAGATGGGACAGCCGTCCCTCAAGAGTACCGACAAATCCTCCGCCAAATGTGTCTCCAAGTGTTCTAGCTCAGCCCCATGACGAACTGTCGCATAAAAACCCGTCCCCGAATCCTCGAATGGGAAAATAATCCCATGGACTACGAGTTTCTTTAATGTCGGAGGGAGGTTCGCCAGTAGCCGGAAATAGTCCTCCACAACCCAGAATTTCAAGCGCGATAACTCTAGGTCTATCAGGACGCTCAATGACGGGATTATCGCCGTATTTCGAATATTGCCACTACTGATCTTCAACGTATGAACCTCCGCACACCATGGAAGGATTCTAGCAGAAATGTCCTCCATAATCCATGCCAACCTCAGCGTATGCATTCTAGTCGGAGCCCTCTCGTTGACTTCATCGACAAACGTGCAAGTAGGGCCGTACAAGAACACAGCACGGAAGATATGCGGAAAGCACGTTGCGCGTAGGCTCCAGGATGCGAGAGACAGACGTTTCAGAGTGGGGATATCAAGAAGAGAGAGGACATGCTGTAGCAACTCTGGAGGGAGGTCTTCGAGGGCGGAATGGAGATCCCGTTTGGCCATTGAAAGCATCGTAGCAGGTCGAAGAACCAAGGTAGGCACGTACCATTCTGTGGCGCGTAGTTTATATAGATTTTGAATGAAATTTAACAGTTCAGAGATAAGGTTTGCTCTGTTATTATCAACTTATCAACATTATTGTTGTGCTGTTAACGGTACATATAGAAGGCCCACCTTCAATGAGAACAATAGCCGCCATTACATTGTTATTATTGCATTATAAATATAAAGAATAGTTCCCTGACGACAAGGATACAGAGTACGTCCTAACTTTGATGCGATTTCCCGGAGCAACTTTCTTCCCTACCTTGACCTTCCGCTAAACAGCTTCATATTTGAATTCTCCACAACTGAATTTGATAGAGGCAAAACGGGGCATCTGATTATGTGCTTCATTTGTTTAGAGGTGATCAAGGTGAATAATTGATGATTTGGTTCTAATAGTCAGACATCTGCTTTAAATGGTGGGTCTGTGCCCAAAATCTCGACCGTTATGAATTGACAGTGACGGTCACGAGTTTGTCGAGAGGATATTTTCCGCCTTATATGAACCAGGATTCTTCTTGTCCAGTTCGCATTCGCCTTTGCGGTGATAGCATGAACGCGAGATAAAACTTTGTTTTCATCTAGCAGGAATATAGGTCTTTTGAGTGCTTTCTAGTACAATTTTTTCCAGTTCTACAGTATGAGCGCCACCCCTTTCGTGCTTTCGCACATACAATCAGGTGCTTATTTTGTTTAGGGGTGGATGGGAATAATCTATTGCGATAGACTATGCGACACCGAAAATAGCGGCCAATACCCAACTTCCAGTGATCTGAGTATACATTAAGTATGCTAAAATTAATAGTCGCGAGAAGGCTTACTTCGGAGATTATACCGAGAGATACTTAGTCTCTGTACCGACTTGGAGACTGCCTTCTTCTTGGGAGATTTCCTCGAAAGGTCTAAGTCGTTGAGTAGTTCGACCAGGCTCGGGGAAGACTGTCTTTTATGAATGTCCTTCGACCAACAGACTTCGACCAACGCCCATATGCTGTCGTATGGAAGCTCGCCGTAACTTGGCCTAGTTGGCCGACGATCATTGTTTAGCACAGCTAATGCCACCGACATCTCTTGTATGATATCAGAAAACGGAACGCGTCCTGTGAATATCTAAAGAAGCGCAATTAGGCCCGACGGGCTCGGTACTTGTTAGGTGCGCATACCTCAACCACGGTACATCCAAAGGCGTATATATCCCTCGACGGCATATACTGCCAATGCGAGGAAGCGTCAATCTGAAGAACCTCGGGTGCAAGCCATCGGACTGTTCCCGATTTCGAATCACTGTAGCTTTCGGGCCCGCGTGTCATAACAGCCTTTGCAAGACCAAAATCTGCTAAGCAGCAATGGAGGTCTCCGGTGACAAGGATGTTCGCCTTCCAAGATAATCAGCTATGCTCTGAAATCGTGCTCTCCTAAAGCGAGGAGAGAAATATAACCCTCGGATGTCAGCATGTACGACCGGAGGATCATGCGAATGGAGGTAATGGAGCCCATTTGCTACTTCCCTAATCTATTATCGTATTTGCCCATTTCATCAATGAAAATGTTGAATAGGAATGAGAACCAGAACATACACATTGTATACGATTATGTCCAGGATTCTGCCTTAGGAAAGATATGATGTCCCCGTTCTTCATCCAGGGAGAGATGAGACAGAAACCAGGATAGAAGACGTCGTCATTGACGCCAATGAAAGGGAGAACATTGGGGTGTCGCAAGTTTCTCCAGACTAATACTTCACGGCAAAACTCTTAAAAGCTCCTATTCAGTTGATGCTTTTCACCCCGAGATTCAGAGGAAGACCTTTCTGATATCTCCTCTAGGTTTCATCTCTCCATGAGAGAAGATACGTAGAACTTTCAGGCAAATGTCAATGCCTCTCATACGACCTCGATATATGTCCTATATAAGACACGAGTTATTGTCTGGTCGAAGCTCCATCGTCATAGAAAATATACCGCGTAGGCGCCACCATTAATTGGGTATCTGGGATTCTGCCTAACATTTGATATCATGAGTGACGTGGGGACAACAAGATACGTCTCAGCGACTTTCAACAGGCACTTTATGCAGCGTGCACGATAGTCAGCTTCATTGTAGACATAAGAACGAGTGTCAATTTCCTGTAATGATGATCAGATCCTCCAGCAGTGATCAGATACTCGGACATGATTTACCCTCTGCAGAAAATTGACTGCCATGAGAGGATTTTTTCATGCCAGCGGTATAATGCTCGACCATGAGTTAGTGGAGACAATGAATTTGCGGAAAGCATGATCCAAATTCCGGCTTCCCGAGAGCACACCTTGTATCTGTCGGAGAAGCGTCATTGGTCAATTCGGGGGGTCCTCTATCGAGTATTTTAGACATTTTGTGCTTTGCCCAGTCGTATGCCGTCCGTTGAAGATAGGGTATCGGTACAGGGTCCAAGATGAAGAACCTGAAACAGCTATTCACATTTTAGCTCCGTAGCAAAAGAGGTGCGGCACAGGATCTCCATACTTATGATATAAAGGATTCGTTAAGGACAAGAGGATCTCTTCGATCAGATCAGGCGATGACCGTACAGTGGTATCCTCGGTATATACGCCGGTTTGGAGTGTCATAGTCGAAGCATTCATTCTGAGGACGTTTGTGAATCTGGCTCGAATGTCGGCATTAGAGTGAGTAGTAGTGAACAATACTGAGGCGGTTTTTGACAGTCGATCGATCATATTGAGTAAATCGTCAAGAATATCTGGCGAGTGGTGATATGCGTCAATAGCATCGAGAACGACATAAAGTTTTTCAAATTCTTGGCAGGCTCTGACGAAAAGTTCTTCTAGGATACTGATGTTCTTCGTGTGGAGAGCATGACAGAGAAGGAGAGGTGGTATATCCGTCGAAGGTATCTGTTGAACGAGCTGATAAAGAAGTGAGCCAACAATATCGTTGCACCCTTTATTTCGTTCGCATAGATAATACGCCACGGCGGATGTCGCCGTCAATGCTTTCTTAAACTGAAAGCAGTATTCTGTTGCGATCAATATGTTCATTCCGATGAGTATCGCATACTTGGACTAAGCTTCTCCACTCACGCTGGTATCCTAGGAAGACCTTCGGAAATCAGCAATTGGACAGATATCTGGTTAGAATTCCGAGAACTTTCTGACCAAGTTCCAGCCATAATACCGCAGGCGGATTATTTATCCAAGAGAAGAATACACCATAGCGATTTATGGCACCGATAGCATGAAATGGACTAGCGCCAACTTTCCATAAGTCTCTGCGGCGAAGATCACAAACTTGAAGAGGATCCGGTTGAAAAGAGATCTTTGGTAGATTTTCTTGATGCATAGTGTCGTGAGCGAAGGAGAGGCTGTATACAATCGACACAACATGCATCATTATATAGGACGTCGAAGGCTATACTGTTATAATGCTCTTACTCATTGCCATGCCCGATAGCAAACCTGAACGATGAAATGGCCTAGACGGCCCCAGAATGTTCTCACCATCACGTCGGAAAGTGATGCAAGCCGGATACACACTTGCGATTTGGTGGAGAAAGTGAGCGTATTCAAGTCGTAGATCAGTTTCATCCTAGAGAACTAAATAAAAGGTGATCTGGTATGAGGTTGTACTATAAAATGAGGGTACTTTGAGGGAGCACCTTTGTATCAAAGCCGTAAGGAAGCCTCCCTCGAGTGTGAATGAGTATTGTCGAAGAACCCCTGCCCTAGTCCTGAGATCTAGACCTTACGCAGCGGTTGTACTGCTGTGCAGGTGTAGCACTGAGTTGTCGGATCCAGGGCTAGGCTCGCACAGTGAGAGATACGATACCCGAACACTTGGAAGATTCCAAAAGTTAACGCTAACGTACCTTTCTTCATGCCAGACAGGTCTCTCCATCGCCATCATGCGTGGAACCTTGTAATAAAGAAGATCCTGTTAAAGCATAGACGAAGCAGAACAGTACTGGTCCCTTGAACTACAGTAAGAAAGCATATATACCGAGGTGGTGCACATAGATAACAACGATTGATGTCACAAAGATAGCAGCTAGAAATGTGGAGCCGAAAAGACACAATGAATGAAAATTATCAGGTGGACAAAAGATGACGCACTCGCCGTTCACACACATAGTGGCCAGCATGTCTAGACCATACTGGGCCGTATCATGTGTGGGACGCCCAAAGGGAAAATTGATATATGCGACCAAGTAAACTGCGATTTTAGGGCCACATCTCTTACTGTAAAAAGATGGCATTTTTCACACTGCTCCGGAAAGCGCGTCGACTGCACTCGAATCAAGTGGCAACAGTAAAGTCATTCTATACTTGACAACGTGCTGACTTGCTTGAAAAATGCTACGAGACGTCGTTATGAAGGATACATTGGAAAAGGAGTGCGAGTCGAATATTCAGGGTTTTGGGGTAAGGAAGGAGGAGGAGGAGGAGGAGGAGGAGGAAGGAGACGAGAGTAGTAGTAGCGGAGAGAAGCAAAAAGAAGCCACGTGAAGAGTAAACACGGCCCGGTCCATCCAGAATCCTTTTGTCGGCTACCCGGGCCCCCATTCCGATTTATGCTTAATTCTCACCGAAGTGCTGTGTTACTACAACGAACTAGTTTTATTTCCTTCCTTCAGAAAATACAGAACGGATTCATTCTAGGTTGGCTTTATAACCTTACATCTGCTACTATCAACCTCATTCGCTGGCTATGGAACGAGTTTCGTTAAATCAAACGTCGACTGCGTATCCTACAAGGGGTGTTTTCTGACTTTCGGCGCCCAAACTCGCAGGTTGAGCTTCTTTAAATCCGTTGCTTTATGTTTCTCCTAGATATTCGAAACTGAATCGCGATCTACATGGGACATTTACTGGAGAAAATGCTTCTGTTTGGAATTGTGCCTGTAGGTACGCAGATATCCAGCAACAATCGCGTCGCCACCGTATGTATTATTACCCACATCGCGAGCCAACTGTCGAGATGCACCAAAATTCGCATCAGAAGGCAATAGAGACACGATTATACTACGATTGGTTCTGATCTTAAGCAACCCCTCAGTCATAGGGCTGGCATGGTTCTAGGTACGTGCACTCAATATTGTCTAAAGCCTCATCCTCCTAAGTCCTTAGTGTCTTTAAACATCGGGAGTCAAGGTAGTCTATCCGCAATTACTCGGAAAGATATGCACAGACGGTTAAGACGACGATTTCCCGGTTGTGTCACTAGGCACATCATTGATAAGACGCCGGAAGAGAGTTTTGCGGGATGGAGCAAAAACGATCAAGGGGGAGAAAGCCAGAGATAGTAACTCGGGGCTAGACATCGGAGCTTTGAAGTGTCCCACGAAGTTACAGAATGTGGACGGGCATGCACGGAATGGATCGTCGTGAAACGAGACCATTGCGATCACTGCCATTTCTTGCGACCTTATTGTTTGGTAATTTAGAATTGCTTTACTTCAACAGGCTGTGATTGTTAGCCATGTTTGACTACCGGTCCACTGTTTACTCACAACGTATACATCATCCGCGACCGTACAAAAATTATCGCCTTCCTCGAACACGCTAAACAACTTACTTCTCTTCGGGTTAATGTCAACAACGTTATGCATGCGGAATACTACCAATTTCAAGCATAACCAGCAGCTTACTCGAACACTATCTCCTTACCTGTAAAGACTTCACCTCAAGGGGGTTCTTCAACCCAACAACAGAGCACGATCGGCGTATATTAGCCAGAGTACGAAGTAGGTCAAAGAGACGACATCAAGGTAAAATCAATAGGTAAGGAGTGAAAAGCAAAGCCAGGCAACGTATTGATATATCAAAGATGGTACGGTATACATAATCTTTATATATTAAAGCCCTGTTCGTACAGTCAACGGTCTGATATATCAACGACTGTAGAGCATCACGTGACTTCACCCGCCTTCCCCAATCCCTTGCTCACGAACGTCGGACCCTCTGCCAGCCACCATCGACAAGCGCTCCAAGCGCTTCCGTCGGCGTGCGCCTTGACCTAAAAATAAAGCAATCGCCATCGCGCCTCTGTCAGCTATTAATACTATATTCAAGTCTTAACATCAAAAATGATCGCTGACCTGAGGCCGTCTTCTTTCAGGTCCTTCCCTCGTTCCTAGATGCCATGCACATCAATCCATCATATCCTCAAAAATAACCGTAGTCACCACATTACATTCACATAGCAAAATATATATGTTTTATGACATACAAAATTCAAATCTGCTACAGCGGCGACAGAAATAAAGGCCCTCATATTTACCAACATACAAGGGGAAAAAATAGCTAAGATCACCAGTGAAAGCGAAAGAATGCGCCAATAAATAACGATAATAGGTACCCAAAAGTCGTAGCAGCCAGACGAAATACAGAACCGCTACACGGACGACGAGGGCATCAAAGCATGGATACATGCTCTGACATCAGCCACCATTGCCCTCCACAGTGCAGCTTCCTTCGTTGAAAGGGAACCTTGGCCCCACCACATCAGTCCAATGAGCACGGTGACGATGCCATTTGGACCGTCTTTACGGAGGGCCTTACTGAGCGCACCACTATAATCCTTTAAGGGTAATGGGCCAGTATCAGAACGGCGCCATTGAGGCTGTAATGCGTTCCACCATGTAAGAAGCTCTGTCAAAAATGTCGCCGGAATTCCTGGATACACATTGTAGTGACGATTTGAAAGCCAAATCGTCAGCACCGCAGGTCGAGAAGCTATGGCACCCATTCATCCCTTGAATATGCAGACATTAGCATCTATAACGGCAAAATAATCAGATAAAGATACTTACCTTGCCTGTTGCACCACCCTGCGAAAGCGAGATTTGCGCTTCCAGCACTTGCCATGCAGTGAGAAGATCCTGCCAGTCTTCACCGAGGTCAGGATCCATTAGATAGTTGATTACTGGATGTAACCAGCCTACAGCGACCACTCCGCAAGGAGCTGCTGGCTTGCGAGCATGCTTGCTCATCCTTACCCCTACATCATCCTTGCTCCTCGGCAGCATGTGTTTCTGTTGGGTTTCTCCAGTTGCTTTGAGGTCCTCACTATTGTGAGAATCTTGCGGTGATGGGGGTGACTCGACAATATCCGGCAGATCTGGCAAAGACAGTAATCGGGGGAGGTGGGGTTCCTCAATTGGCGATGGTTCCTCGAATGGCGATGCCTCCAAACCTTGGAACAGGGGGTCCACGTCCATGTCCGCACCTTCGTAGTCGGTCATGCTGAAAGGAAAGCCGACCACTTCTTTGCTGGGGCTTGGATGGCCAAATAAGCGGTCGTAGTCTCAATGGTCGGCCTCCGTTGAAGTCATCCCAAAGTAGGCATGACCAAAATCCACATCTTCGAATAGACAAGGGTCAATATCATCCAACGGGGTTCTTGTCGCAACGGGGGAAGGAGGAGGAACTGGTTCATCCATGGGGTCAAGGAACGATGGTGCAGGTGTTGGGGTCAAGGGAGTAGGAGCTGGCTCAGGACATGGGGCCACCTCATCAGTCATTGGTGAGGGATTTTGCTCGTTGTCCTCCATAGCCTCCAATGCTTGAAGGTCAGCCTGGTTACATGTGCGCTGAGCTCGAACATCTGCAGCTACAAAAGCAAGTATGAGCATTGTCCCTTCGAGAGACTGAAGAAAACTCATGAAAGAGCGTTTTCAGGTATCGTCCAAACGGTGCGATGATGCTCTCATCAAACAATGTATGGCGTGCGTCTGTATCCTTGGGATTGACTGAGAAGTGGGTGTACTCGTTCTCGAAGTGATGACCATGCTCATTTTGACCAATATGGAAACTAGATAGAATGTCAGGTTGAACAAAACTGGAACACCAGGCGCCAACGCACCTGCCAGTATGGATATTCCCATTGTTGGCTGGATCAGGCCCTCCACCTATCACCATAAACCACCATCCAGTCTGAATTGCCAAATCCTGAAGGATTCTATTGAGGAGAGTCGGTGCCACATCGATAGCACTGAAAGTAGACTAGTAGTTAGCATAGATTAATCAATAGAAATCGAAGGAAAAAGACTGACTCAAGGTACTCCTCTGGGGTTTGGGCACCACGTTGTGCTGCCTCAGCTCGCTCCTCACGAATTTGTTCCGCAGCAGCAAAGATTTCTTCTTTGATGGCATCAGATTCTGACTTGAACATTTGACATGTAACGGTATTGATGAGGGTAAGTTTCTCACCTCAGCTCAAGTTGGATAAAGCTTTCTTCCAAATAGCCGCCACAACAATAGGCTTGATGCAGGTGGGGTAATACAGGTGAGAGTACACCTTGACTGCCCTAACACGGCACCGCAGCTTCAATGAGAACAGCACTTTCTTCTTGGGTGATGTTGTGCTTGGTAACAGTGCAGAGACTAATCTAGAGTGAATATACAACAAGTGAAACTCATATATACTCAACCCAAAGCAATCCTTGCGCTTCACAATCACCAATATATAAGTTCGGGTGTTTCGAGATCGATAGAAGACCTCTGCAAACCGACTAGTTTGGTTGGAAGTTCAGATATCCTGCCAAGTGCGCAACTATTCCAGCAGGAAGCAGGACTATTACGACTTGTTCTTTTGTTTCAAAAGGTATTCAAGCTATTTAATTCGACTTAGCGAATATAGCACAAGTTTATGAACAAATACAATATATTAAGGACAACTTTTCATCCTGAGACTTCAAATATTTCGTGTTCTGAGATTAAATGGCACTTAGGCCGATTTATATATAGCACACTGGCTTTACTATGGCACACTGGCTGATGTCTGTAGCACACTGGCTTCGCTATGGCTCACTGGCTGACTCAAACTCGAAAATATTCAAATAAATATCAATATATTCTTTCTATCTTTAGTGGACTCGAGAAACACCTGTCTCGTCCAAGGAATATACACAAAAGCCTTCGAATCGCCCTGCACACAGGCTAAGGTGCGACTCTAAGGGATGGCAAGCTCCCAGGGACTTAACAACTATTCTACAACTCCGAGGTTTCACTCCAAGGCCCTTGAATCGCCTCAAGCACTGCGCTTATAAGGTCAAATCGTGGGGAGGGTGTTGCCTCCTGTATATTACATCTAGGAGGCCTTTATATACTGTACATAGTCCGATCTATCTCAGATATATAGTCATACTGTATAAGCTAATATCTGACTGTATCTAGGCTACATACTGCTGGGTTGAGGGTTTCCTGGTCGAAATGGTCTAGGTACTTTCTAGTCCACTTTCCAGGCTCATTCATGGCCGCTTGAATCGAAATATTCTATCATTCTTTGCCAGACTAGGAAGGATTCTGGAACTGCAAAGCTGAATAGCTTGGTTACCAGTCGCTTTACCCTCTGCCCAGGCTATTGCATCATAGAATGCGTCACCATTCTCTATCTCTAGGCAACTAGTCAAGGCTACAGTCAGTGGAATATTCCTGAATCAATTGATCCGTTAATATGGATACTCCGATCACTGATGTGAGCCTCATGTCCTACTATTCTGGAATGCGACTCGTCTGCAGAGTATCTACAGGTCCAAAGTCACTATCAATAGATAGTACTGGCGAGTCACTTCATATCTTTAATATAAATGCAAATATTCTGCCATATGAGGGAAAGTACTTGCTGCTGAATGCGAACTTGGGAAGTTCTTCTATCTATTCTTTCCAGAGCTTGAACTGCCTTGGAATAATTCTGCAAACCATAGACAACTAGTCACAGCTATTCAATCGCATTATGGGAATATTCCCTTCATCTGGGGACTAGTCAACCTCGTTAAGGGACTAGATACTTCTGGTTTAAGTGGATTGTGCACGAATAGGACATTATAGCATATATCTGCTTGTTTAGACCTATTAGAGATCGACTATTTCAGGCTGGTAGGTCCAATCCTTCAAGGTACTGTTCCTAAGTCCTGTATTTCGACTCTATATCTTCATTCATTGCACAGGATCCTAGCTATCTGCTTGAAGTCTCAACAATAGCTCTCGTATTCAAGTAGATATCGATTCTGGGATGTATATATCTTATACAAAATCGCAAAATCTAAGGGTAGACACACAACATGCGTATTAGCGAGGTAACTGCTTTCTTGAAGGGATCGCTGGTGGAGGTGGCAGCAATTCAGGCTTTGTTATAGTTGTTATCAAACTTCTGAATAATTTGCTGAAATCACATCAATCCAGGATACCTTCATATGAATCAGAAAAACTTACATCCTTCCGTTGCTGATAAAAGACATTTTGATGTGCCCTCTTGGCAATATCCTCAGGGGTATTTCCAGTGACCTTCTCTTGGCACTCAAGTATAGGCCACTGTTCAAGAAAATCAGCCACGGCCTTAGATAAAAAATCACCTCGTTTTCCTTGTATGCGAGCATGATGAAAGTCTGCTAGTTGAGCATCAAACCAATCGAGTTGTTTGGGTGAACACCAACCTGCTGGCGCCATCTAAATATGGTTCAGCCCATTAGTTCCGGAATAAAGTTCCACAATAACGTACCTGTGTGTTTTATCTGATGTTCTGGAACGGTCCTAGGTCCTTGACAAGAATACTGGCATCATGCCATGCATGCCAATGGGTTTTCCTGCTCAACTGTACAGGTCCTTATTGCGAGTGAGTAACCCGCAAATTTAATATTAATAGAAACCTTACATTGATATGGTCACCAAAACTCCTGAAACCCTCCCGAAAACCCTCACTGCCATGCAGCTGGCACAGATCATCCAGGCACTCAAGCAGCTGGGTTTCATTGTGGGTAAGCATTTTCTCGGTAATCTAGGATCAATTTAATTCTGCAACATATAGGGCCCGCTAATACTTCTGGTGGCAGTATGATGGCCAATTCGCTTGGAGACAGCGATCATGTTTTCACCTCCCAGGGGGGTAACATAGGGCCACCTGGTGGTGGCAGTGGGGCACCTGGTGCCAGCTGTGTGGCTGCGGCAACAGCTTATCACCACATTCATATGGCGAAAAAAGGTATGCCCCCACTTTCTCTCCTTCCTCCCAGTATGAACATCTTCTTTCTTAGAATCCACTCCAACCACGCTCAGCAAGTCATTGAACACTGAAATTCATTCAGTACAGGGTACTCCCCTTCGAGGGAGTCAGCGTTTGCCCACTCCTGGTACAATGTACTCTCCGAGAATCCGTCGCTCCACTGCTGCCTGGTATACAGTAACTGTTGGATATGAGGTCGGTGTCTTCCAAGGCTGGTGTGTATTTTTTAACTCTCACTATCGAGCATCATTGACTTTGTCACATAGGGATGTTGCTCTGCTCGTACTTCATGTGTCAGGCCCCATCTACCTTCATCACCCATCTCGTGTGGCCACACAAGCTCACTACAACAATGCCCTGGAGCATGGCGATGTTGAGATAGTCCTTCGTGACGATAGCGATGACGAATAGAGAATGGCCAGGGGGGGGGGGGGGGGGGGGGGGGGGGGTGGGTTTTTTTTGCTTGTATCATTAGTGTTTGATCTCTGTCTGTCGCTATTGCTGTGAATATCATTATATTGCTGTATTCATCTATTTTGGAGTGACCTCAAGGTATTAGTAATGGAACGGAAGTCTTATTACTGGGTGCAACAAAATAATTATTTACGAAGCTGAGCTTTGATAGAGTAGGCGATGAGACTGATGGGCATTGAGTAACACGTCAACCCCCTCTAACACCCCGCAAAGAATATCTTCCAATCACTGTTCAACCTCCTGCATGCAGTCCTGAATCTCCTGTGCCTCGGCTAAGTCCTTGCCCACTCCTGTATCATTTAGAATTTTGTTGGCATAATTCGTGACATCTTGAATGAGTGTGCCCAGCTTGGTAAGTTCATCGCAAAGCCGAGTATCATCACCTTGTGGGGATTGGTCAGTGACTGTAGCCATAAACTCGTGATAAAGTCTTTCAGCGTAGACCCAGGGGCGACGGTCAATCAGGACGAGGAACTCTTCATTTTTGCTGGATATACATTCGAGAATTCTTTGAGTAAACAATTTGATGTGGCTATAATTCAATATTTGAGTGAACTCTCCAACAAATTGAACAAGAGTCCCTTATGATGCTGGAGGGTCCATCCCCTGTTGAGGGTGAGGCCCATCCTTCGAAACAGATGGTTCTGGAGGGCTACAGGATGGTGGTTAGAGGTGCCAAGTATGTTGCCATGATGACCGACCCACCGCTTGGTTCTTTTGTATTGTCATCAGTGACTTTTGTTAATTTGAACTTTATGCCTTGATATAAAATTAGCTCGATTGGGCACCCTAATCATGAATATCCTACCTAATATAAGAGTGCGCACTGCTAGCAGCATGTGCCATACGCTGTTCTTCAGCAGAATGGTATTTTCAGGGCCGACCCACAGACAAAGGCATGATTGAAGTTGATTAATGTTGAAGTAATTGATCGAGTTCTTGCGCTGAACGGGGCTTCGTCTGACAAAAATTCCAGATACCGTTTTGGCTGGAAATTTTTGTTGAAGAAGAAAGGTAAGGTCAATCAGAGCCTAATGATATAATATTTAGCCTGAAATAAGACCCAACGGCATGCTTGTAGAGATAAACATTTAGTACTTGCCTTATGACATCACCTTTTGGGTCTCCAGCTATAAGTAACCGGTTCATCACACTGGGACCGGGAGCAGGCTGACTTGTGAGAGTCAAGCACGCAAGACTGTACAGTAGTATGAATCAATCTTTTTTGAATTCTGGGTGCAGAAATATCTGCAATGACAGAACAACCATGGAATCAGAATTTCAAACATGCAGTAAGTGTTCTATTTTCGGTTCATAATAATTCTGTTCTTAATAATTATGCTCATGTTGCCAGACAGGGTTTGGCCCAGAAGAAGAGGACTTTCTCTGCAAAAATGCCATTGGTTTCCACCTCTTCGACACTCAACACACTTTCTTCACAAATGTATGGCTAGATTTTATTTGGAAGGATTTTGTTCTCTACTGGCCACCAGAGGATCGAAGCGATGAAGGGTTGTTGAGGCATTGCCAGGTGCGTGATACTACTTGACCTCGTGGAATCTAACTTACATTGATCATAGCATGTAAAGTACACTCTTTGATGGTTGTTCAATGCTCTGGACCCAGACGTTTGCAACCAAGAGCTCCAGCTTACTCTGCAGGTTTATCCCCCTGGCCCATCTGAGAACCGATGCTCTACCATTCTGTGCAGCAAGCGACCACATCCAGTCTTTATTATCCCCAATCCCACCCTGGAGGAGCGAGTGAAAGCCAAGGCCATCCATGTGACCAAGCGAGCAGTAAGCGCATGCCTGCACAGATTGAAAGAGGTTGAACAATGTCGCGTACAATGTGCTGCTCGAAGCCAGCACATTCAGACACAGTGCAAGGATGAGTAGGTTTGATATTCATTTTGTTTGCTCAGACTCTCATTCATTTTCCATAGACTTTCATAGATTTTATTTCATAGATTTCATCATGAATGTTGCTTTAAAAATATATACTTTGTGTATGGTATTTGATGGAGCTTGATAACTGCAGATGAAACATACCAGGGAGGTATATCTATCTCTCGAAACACCTGGTGGTCCCCTCACGAAGCATTCCTTCTCTATGGCTGTACGCTGCCCTGCCAAACCAAAGCAATGATGCATCGGCTGGAACAGCCATTTTTGAGAATTGTATGCCAACTCTAGTGACGTACATCCAGACCATCATCGCCATCGCCACCAGTCATGGTCGTTTCCTGGTCCATTGGGAGGTACCTCGTCAGTGAAGCTTGGTTTTGTAAACCTACCAGTCTTGCCTCAAAAGAAGACGACAATATTCTCCCCAGATTATGATGACCTCTCGCCATTACCACCCCATTTTCTTGATACTTCAAGTGTGAATGACACTTCTCATGAGCAGTACCATCTCGATCCGGAGGCGTACGCCTTAGCTATGGCCGGTGACATGGAGAACATAGTGACAGCTCCTCGCAGACACATTTATTCAGTACGGATATTTATGTTCTGACAATGGAAATCTCAATATCTCCTAGTATAACCCCCTCTTGACATTTAGCTCATACATCGATGATTACCTGGCAGAGAGTATGCGATGGGAGGGCCATGGAGATACCATTTTGCAGAAGCACTGCCCTAGTCGCTGATCAACACAAATCAGCTTGCACTGTATCACCTGTAGAGACGTGAGGCTATTTTGCCCAGCGTGCATGGTTGCATTGCATGTGGCATGTCCGACACATATTATTCAGGTATGTGATATATTCAATGATTTGTTCTATCTCTGAAAAAAAATGTAGCACTGGAACGGCGCCTACTTTGACAAAGTCCCTCTTCAAACTCTGGGTATGCGCTATCAGGTCAGACATATTATTTGGGAAGTCTGCCCACACCCACGCCCAGCGTTCAGTGACCATTTCACGATTATTGACACCAATGGGATTCACGATGTCACCCTTGACTTTTGTAACTGTATCCGCGAGCGTCCATTGGCCTCACAACTTCAGCGTGCCTGGCTTTTCCCCATGACTGGAAGAGAATCCCATACTGCTGTCACTATGGTGGTGTTAGAGCAATTTCAGATGCTTACTTTTATGGGAAAGATTTCTGCTTACAAGTATTATTACTCTCTGGTTCGGCTGACAGACAACACCAACACTAAGACTCCATCAGTACGTTTAATCGGATTCTGTTTGTGGTTCAACATTCAAACGTTCATGTGCATTCCCAGGATAATTATGGCATGTTCATTTGAATTGTACGCAAGTGGTCATTTATTCGGCAGCTGAAGAGGGTGGGAATTGGCAATGATTCAGGTGGATGGAAGAATGCCAAACCAGCATCATGTGCTGTCGAGTGCCTGGCTTGTCCACGGCCAGGCATTAATATTCCAAAAGTTATTAATCCTAATGAGTACATGCTTTCATTCAGCATTAAGATGTAAGCTTTCAATTAAATTATGTGCAGCCCAGATGCTTGGCTGTATACTTTATACCTGGGCATGGATGGAAACTTCCACTTGGAGAGGTTTGATGTCTCAAGCGAGGATAAGGACCCTGGTCTGGGCGGAGGCCTAGCATATTGTGTGGACACCACAATTTTTTGTCAACATCTTCAAGACTTTGATAAACACATTATACAACCTTCTAGCACATGTAGCAACCATGAAGCCACGAAGGGCGATAATAGAACGCAGAATCGAACTCAGGATCTTGCAGCTAGCAGGGTTGGAGGGGTTGTCTGCACATGACATGAGCTTAAGCTCCCTTTGTCCACGGTTGATCTACGTGTTGGTGAAACATGAGTCTCCTCTTACTGTATGTTGTATATTGGTCTCATTGTGCATATTAGACAGGTCGAAATGGATTTCGGATATTTGTCTGCCATCAAACATTTTGATGGAATTCCTTGGGTGGTTACGTCTTACAATATTGCATGTCAATGGTCTATCAATCTTGACAAGTGCATCGAAATCTATGGTGACCATATGCGACCTCAAATACCTAACAGTCTATACCTAGTTCCTAAGTTTCATCTTCCTGGTCACATAGAGGAATGTCAGGAGAAGTATTGCATGAGCTTTCATACCAAGGTTGGTAATAATGATGGCGAAGTGCCTGAACGAGGTTGGGCTGTATCAAATGGAGTTGCCGCTTCCATGTGTGAGATGGGTCCTGGTCATCGACGTGAGAAGCTCGATCAGCATTTCAGGGACTACAACTGGCAGAAGAACATAGCACAAGGTATGTACCTGTCAGACAGATTGGTATCCTATCAGCTGATATGATTTTAGGGAATAGTATGTTGCGAAAACTCAAAGATGCCGTCCCCAAGGCATCTGAGCATGAGGATCGATTTGAACAGTTCACAAAGTCGTTGCCTCAACAGGATGTTGCAAAGTGGACCGAGATAGTGGAGGCTTGGGAAGCAGATAGGACAAAACTCAATCCATTCGCTCAGACTGTAGCCAGTAAGTGACTCTAGAAAGATATATTCGAGACGAGCTGACAGCTATGTTAGATAAGACCGAAGCAGCGATGCGCCTTCAATTGGCTCAAGAAGATGCTCAAGATGAACTAGCTGGTCTCGACAGCAATGAATTTCATACTACATCGCCGAAAGATATGATTTCGCAAGGTATTCAATTGGAAGGATCACAGTACGTAAATTATATTATATTTTTGGCCATATGTCTTAGTGTGGATGGTAGACGAAGAATTGCACGGCTAAACAAGGACCTTGGTCTACATTCAACTGATCTCCAGAGAGCTCAAGTCCTGGAGAAGTCTAACCGCCTTCGTCATCATATAGAGTCATGGTTCATCGTTCAAGAAGTTCATATGCCAATGGTTCGAGGGCTAAGAATTCGAGATGATAAAGGCAATGGCCCCTCCCTTCCTGCTTACTCACTGCCTCTGTACCTTCCATCATCGATACTGTCGGCCCATACCTGCAAAAAAGTCCTAACATGGGCCAAATTCCGATTACATGTGGCTCAGGGATACGATCTTCTCCATACAATCCATAGCCAACTCTTGTCATTGTCCAAGGCTTACAAAGACAGTGATACAAACATCCTGATGCAGAAAGAGCGGCTTAAATGCCACAAAATCACTCGGGACCTCAATACATGTATTACCCAGGCCAAACAATATTATCGTGATGTCAGAAAGTGATTGTTGGTGCTATCAGAGGTGCTCGGGGAGTGGTCCTGGCAGGCCCAGCTCCGTAGTTTGGAGGATTCAGATGTAAGGAGAATATTGGACAATGAAATGGGCATTTCAGAAGGTAATCGGACAATGTCATGGATATGGTATTCTGCACATCTTGGGGACATGCCTGGTGGTGTCGAAGAATGTGTGTTGACAGGCTTCTTTGATTGTTTACAGGCTACTAATTGATGTTCGTAGGCTTGCGTATTGAATGGTGCAAGACATGTGCACGAGCCCACTGATGGCGAGAAGAATGTAAGCTTCTCAGTGCTGAAATGGGTCATGTCAAGCAAACCCTGGATTATGAGGCTGACCTATGGCTGTCTCGAGCCTCGAGCACATCTATGGGAGGTAGCCTTATCCAGGCAGGCGAAGGAGCTGCTGCATATGCGAAACGTCAGGCCAGCATAAGAAAATCGATCCATGAATCATTTGAGAAGAAATGGCTGTATGCCGACCAATACATAGCACTAGGAGAGACAGACAAGAGTCCGTTGGCTGACAACGACAATGTTTTCGGTATTGTTAATTAAAATTCATTCATTTCGTGTGACAGAGATGACACTATCAAAACATATACAGATCCCCGATTCTTTCGGAGATAAGGAGTGTAATGATATTTCAGTTCGTGCCAGCCCTAGTTGCACGTTGCTTGATTTGGACAGGGTACACAAGATGGTGCTCAGTAGTGTTGCCGCGACTCGGCTAAACTCGACTCGGCTAAGCTTATGCCAACTTTGGTAATTGCCTTGAGCCGAGTCGGCTTGAGTCTGTTGCCATTATATCAGCTAAGCTAGACTTCGGCTCAAGTTGGCTTGAGCTCAAACTAATGATCCAAAAAGGGAGTTTCTAGGTTAAGGTGCTCTTTGTGAGGCGAGATGGCTTGTAAATTGTTCAGAATGAATACCTGACAGTATTTAGGTGTCCAAATTGCAAATCTGTTAGTGCCTCCTCAGTATAGCCATGAACTGCAGCCTCTTCACCATTTTAGGGAAAATATAGGCTTGATCTCAGCATTTATAAGGCTCAAACCTCAGTTATTCTGTTTTATGATTTTATGGAAATTCTGAGTGTTTTGTTGCCTATATACATTTTGTAAGCTTATTTACATTTACAGAGGAGGAGTTTATGTGGTCCTGAGGGACAATATAGGTCAAGAGCACACTGGCCAAATCAGGTGCTGTCATTCGGACTAAAGCAACTCAAGCCCGACTTTAGCCGGCTCCTATTTGAGCTTGAGCCTAGAATGAGTCTGAGCCAAATCAAGACTCAGACTCGGCTTATTAAGACTCGGCTCGTCAGCTAAGCGACTTTAAGCCGAGTCGTGGCAACACTAGCACTCAGCCATCTCAGCCATAGAAATAATAGTCCTTGACGTGGCAGGTGAGATCCAGCGGCTCGAGCAATAGCAACAAGTTTTGTTATTATTAAGTGAATAATATAAGGACAAAAGAGAAAAGCTTACATCATTGTTGGCAATGGTTTGATATCCCATGTTTTAAAACAGTGCCAGAGTCAGCCATGTGGGAAGAATGGGGACTCAGACCGGAGGCATACCTGACTAGGCGCGATCCAGTCAGCCATGGTGCGATCCTAAGTCAATTTTTAGACCTGTCGGTGGCCGTCAGTTGGTGTGGGGCATTGATGATGCAAGTACATTGTTTCACACAGCAAGCACGATAGGATTATGTCACATAAGTTACATCTAGTTATTTTTATCCCCCACTGCAGCTGATATATCAACAGTGACTGTAGAACTAAGTGATTGATATATAACGATTAACACTCTTCTGCAGTCATTGATATATCAGTCTGCTTGGTAGAGGTGTGAAAAGGCCGAAATGGCACATATGTGGCAGTCTGGAAGGCATAGGTAAATAGAACATAATAAATGGTGTATGCAATAATACTGTTAGGAATCTGCATCCCTTACATTACCAGACTACCCAAAGTCTCCTCAAATTTCCATTCTCGTGTTGACGCATCCATGTATCGTGACATAGCCCAAGAGAAAGTTTGCGGCACCGATCTTCCAAAAGGCCTCAAAGCTCAGCAGATCACAGTCTGTGAGTCGACATCGAGGTCGGTCATGGGTCGGAGGATCAAAATTGAGAAGTCGGCAGCTGGGTCAGAGGTGGACTTGACGACGTTCCTTACAGACAACTGCCCAGTATCCCTTTCTGCCAGCATGAGCAGCATCTGTTCTGGATCAAGAAGTTAGGGACCATAGGGATTTGATGCGCAGGACTCACCTTTTGACCGACCTATTCCTCAAATTCGATGAATCCCAAGTCTGATCACCACATCCGTGTTGTTTTCTTGATTTCATAGCTTCAACATATTTTCCTCTCACGCAGCTTAAATCTCTGTCTATAACCACCAGAACTAGATCCCCTACCTTCTTTTTTACAAACCAATGTGCACCTTCCAACGACCCAGTCCTGTTAGAAGATTAACTGACATGTTCTCTGCCCACTCTGCAACCTGAAGACATCAAATCTAAGGATAGTGGCAGGATTTTTCCACAAGTGTCCTGAAATTTCCGAACGACTTCCCTAGTGGACTTGGTGGTTCAAATTTTGGATCAATGTAGCCAGGACATGTCCGAGGATAAATGTCACTGCCTGAATGGTAAATTTGCAGTAGGACTGACAGCGAGTATTCAGAGGCTCTGGTTTGGTCACTCTCATGAACATGGATAAAGCTGTTTTATTTCTCTTCTCCAGAGACCTGAGCATACAAACAACGATGTCTAGCATTCCTACATTTAACTTGGTACATATCTAGAAGTACAATTCATGACATGATTTTATGGATAAAATGGAAACACGACCGAAACCCTGATATCCTTGCTGTTGAGATTGATGGCAAATAACTTCTGAGGATTAGAGACACCAGGACTGATATAGAAACAACTAAATGAGGATTTTAATCATTAGAATCTGCACAAAAGATTGATTGTTAAGGAAGACAAGCAACAATATTCACATTATCGTAGTGCTCCCTTATCCAAGAAAAACTAAATTTCACATTGTTTCATTGAAGATCGATGTACCAGCATCAATACAGAGGAATAATGGAGTCTCGTACACAAACAGACAACAGTTGCTACGAAATGGACATTTCTATGCAGGAATGTCAAACAGAGAGGGATGTGTCCTTGCTAGTAGAACAGGAACTATACTAGAATATTTATACTTCATGCATTATACCAATGCAATGGAACTTTTATTGACAGTTTACCATTGCAATGTCTAATAGTCTGATTATCCTTTGTAGTATTTTAACTTCTGAATCAGCACACCATCAACCGCGTGGGTGTGATTGTAACATCATTCATTCGAGAAACCCTCTCGTACATGAAACCGATTTTATTTCGCTGTGGCAAAGCAGACGTATCGTGCGCATCTATTTCTACGGTATCCAGGCCTTCATTTACTTGTTTATTGCAAGCACAATAGATTCTAGATAGTACGTGTCGAATTGATATCGAAATTTAGCACCCTTGGGAGATCCCATATTCCTTTCTCGGTGGCTCCTTCTACCACCTCTTGTCCTGAGTGTCGACCAAAGACCAAACAAGTACTTGATTTGGAAGTGAAGGAATCACGTTCTACATTTGATTTTGCAATCACCTGTTTTCAGCCAGGACCTTCACATTGTCACTTTTATAACAATCGTGGGAACTTTACCACTCACCTAAAGAACAGGTGAAAAGGTACCCTCTTGGGATGTCACATGATTTCCTTTTAGAGACAGAGAGCTGTCAAACGTGAATGAGTTTTTGATCACATTTAAGCTCTCTCTATGATTGTCATGTCGAGAATGCCTGTGCTCGCAGATATAAAATGGGTGTGCCCAAGTGCTGCTTTCTTTGTCTCTTTGCATCTCACTCATTCTCCTCATCATGTCTAGCTTTGTTCACTCCCACCAGTACTCTAACGAGCACAATGGTATGTGGACTTGGTCACTATGCGTCTGGTTCTGTACTGATGCTCTGTTTCCAGCATACGCTTATGCTAGTCGACCTCAGCAATATGTATTCAAGATCATCACGTCCCCATATCCAGGCACTGCCCCTCTGACACCAGAGTTCATCGAGAATCCATCTCCATCTCCATCCTCTTCTTCTCACTCCGACGAATCCACTTCGTCCAACAACTCCTCTCAAAAAAAGGACCATATACCCCGACCTCTGAACTGTTACTTCATCTTCCGCAAGGATGTCGTTGACAAAAAGATGATCCCCAAGGGCGCTGAACACGATAGTCGCCATCTCTCATGGATCATCGGACACCTGTGGAAGAACCTCTCAGAGGGTGAAAAGGCACACTATTATCGTCACGCCGTCGAAGAGAGGAAGTGACATGAGGAGCTCTATCTGGACTATGTTTACCAACCGTAGAGGCATGCCACAGAGATCAAGAAGAGGATGGTGAAGTGCAGATCGAATGATCACGTCAAAAGGTCAAAGGATATTGCTCAGTTAATGTCGGCCGGGATGACTGGCTTGGATTTAGAGGATGCAGTGAGGAGGATGCCCCCGATAGTGGAAGCAACCCAGGTCGAACCTTTGAATCGGAAGCGCATCTCTCGACAACCAGCACGCTCTCCTATACTGCCTTCTACTCCCCAACCACATGTATGGAAGACGGAAGCAATAGAACCTCAGTTCAACACCTGTACTCCGTCTGTGGGCTCTTGTAATGGGGGCTATTTCTTTTCTGCTGCGGCTTCCTTCAAAACTGAATATATGGTGAGAGTCATTATTTTTGTTGTTTTGAGTGACATTTACTCAACGTCAACTTCAAGTCCATTTCGAGATCCCCACTAATGGGTATTTTGATAATCAAAGCCCAGTTAGTGAGATTAATGTAAGTATATTTCGCTGCTTTGCGAGATCTAGTAATGCTCACAGCTCACGGGATGTTAGTATTGTCTGGCAATGTCTTCTGGTATTTACAACAACACGGTAAGCGTGTCTTTTCTCTATCATCAATCTGTGCACTTAATCGTTTGGTGTAGGTGGAGATCAAATCATATAATTTTTCTCATCCAACATTCAATGCTCCCTACACATTCTGATACGTATTGTGTATCTATGCAGCTTTCACTTTCATCTCTGATCTGAACGCATTATTGTACACCTCAACTACACTTTTTGGAAGGTCTGCTCTCCATCGATCGCAGTTCTATTAAATGTGCTATATCACCATTATGTACACAGCCTACAGACATATGCATACACCGATTTACTGCCATGTCAATTTCCATAATTGTCTAGAAGCCTTCGATACTCCAATTTCTGGTGGACGTTGCACCTCCGAAGACCCCTAGCTTGGCAACCCAAGCAGCCTCTACAACAGCCATCGATGCCCCTTGTGGTATATCTAAAGCTGCCACTAACCTGGCCGCGATGGATTTCAGAAACACATTGAGCCTGAGCGCCATGACAGGTGCTTAGAGGATTCTCCGGTGCGGTTGGAGAGTATCTAGCACCAGAACGACCAGTAGAGAGCCTGTAAAAATAAAGACATTTACGGTACACTCCTTTGAGGTGTAGGAAAACTTACTGAGGAATACTAGGTGCTGCAACATAGCAGAAATGACCTGTATTTAAGAAAATAAGGCATCGAGAATACACCTCGTTTGGTAGGCCTGAGCCAACCACAAATGATATTCCACACCACCGCCACATCCCTTTAGCGACCCAGATTTCTAAACAGTGCCCCCCTTTCTATCGTACTTTTCATAGAATAGCTGGTAATCTGCAAACATTAATTAGAGCCTGGTATATCCGTACCGACTTTATATATCCTGGTCCCGGTCCTTGGATGCACCAGAATGAACCAAGCTCAAGACGGCTGGATTATCACCTGTGTGCAGAAGATAGTAAAATGGGCCCATGAGCATGCGTAAAAATGGCAAGAACAGTGCAGAACAAGCATAACTATCACATGGCAACCATGGTTGTGCATGGATTCTATACAATCAAAGCATTAATAAACCGGTAGGGATTATGGTATTTTTATTCGATAGAAACTAATTGGTCCTCAGCCAAGAACACTTTTGTTATTGAGGGACACAGGAAACTCAGTTGGGTGAGCAGACAAAAATTAAAAGCATATGCGAGGGCCCAAGGTGAAGGGCGCTTTTAGATCATGATTGTATGCTGCACTGAGTCCAATCCAAAGATACAAAATTCAAGTAAGAGCAAGGCCCAAAGAAACTGCCTGAATCCATCCCGTCAGTGGCTTGTTCATGGGCCATAATCAGCAGGTATGCACAGTTGACCCTGTATCAAAAGCTTCCAGCTGATTTATGAACTACAGGAACTGATGTATGAAGCTTTTGACGGTAAAAGAAGCTCGTCGGAATGAAAAGACGGGTTGTTTTCTTCAGGACTTAGATGTGAAATTCCTTTGGGATTCCGTTCAATTGTTGATCACTATAAATATCTATATCACTACCATTGTGCTATGAACATAGTTCGTTTCTGTTCATGCTAGAGCAAATTCACTGACAATCCGTTTTCAATTGTACACTGCCCTGTACCTAGCTAATTCCTTCTCAAGGATATAATGCCCACTTGCGGAACCACGTCCTTATACACGCGCAAGGTCGACAACGTCTCCCCTTTTATGCTCATATTGCTTGCCCAGCTCCTTCTATAACACCGGAATCACGGGTGTGAAACTGGTTACTGGATGTGATCGGCGTTGGCAGACTCGTCCAATCCCGATTCAACCGTATATCAATGAACTCGATCTAGAGACAGCCGATCTCCACAGTGTTAAGTCGACTCTTCTGGGCTCATAGTCTACGAGTACCACTTGTTACACATGCCAGTGGGCCGCATCCCACCAGGATCCGCCGGTTAGTATTCTGTCACTTGAGACTAGGCTCAATGTTATGCGAAAGGGGGACAACATATGCCATCACGAGAGTCTGCATATCATGTCGTAACCCTGTTGCACATACGCTGATGCTGTGTTTGACAATAATGATAAACTGTCCATTTGGATCAAATGCCCAATGGAGGATTCCAAGCTGTCTTAATCTGTTTCATGCTCCATTGAATATCTTCATCATCTACCCACTTCGCCGAGGTTGTATTTCTCAAGATGCCGCCCTCTCGAGTCCAATGATATTTATGTCACAGTTGATTTGATCTGGATCATACTACAAGAGCCTCAGACAGGGAGTAATTTGATACTTACTGGTTTCAGCGGTAAAAGGCTATGAGCCAGTGTTTTCTATGGCCACATATCTTCTTTGTCACTAGATATCAGCATTTCCCCCCAAAACAAGCCCTATGGTAGTGCTCGGCACTACTAGAGCTGTCGATCGAAGGGTGTGATGGTGTTGGTCCCAGTGATATGGCGCAAGAAGTCGGGGACCCCGAGGTGACAGAACTCTGTTCCAATTACTCTGAATTCTTTCAATCTGCCATTGATACCAATGTGCCCACCACTATGCCCTTCCCTTACGATAGCCATAGCGCCCAGTTTATGGTCACATAATTATAAAATTTGACCAGGACATTCGGTGCGGTATTCTTAGGTTTTCATCACAGTCAAGCTATATATTAGCGACCTTTCGAGCGTTGACTTCAAGAACAGTCATTCTTTGCCTAGCGGCCTCGGCAAAGTGTGCGTTCCGCTACTGCCCCCATCTATTTGCCATCTACCCTGACACGATCAACGCGATGGCCGTGGTAAAATCTATCAAGGATAAGTAGCCTCAATGCCTCATGCCACGGGAATCGATGTCAGAACATCGTCATGTACGATGGTGATAGCTTTCACGAACTTTGTTGATGGCTGAATACAGGCTGTAGTAGCGCACAGATGCTACTAAATAGATCAAGAGAATCACACGAAATGGGGTCGTCGGTTACAACAGGTCAGAGGACAGCAGTCCAAAGGCGTATGTATATGGAAAAAGAGTATTTTCAAGCTGGTTTGGGTTCAAAAACTTGACGACATCATTCCCTGCACCTATTCTCGTTATTCTCTGGAAGTGTTGCAATTATACTGGTCAATATGGAACCCTTTATACATGTATTCAGTCAGCCTCGGCGCCTGAATTTGCCAGAGCCTTCTCTAGGTTTGATTGCAGGGCACCCTCCTATTGTTCGCTCAAACCTTCTTGAGCTTCTCATGCCATACACATCAAAGGGTGTTTACTGAACAGAAACCCCTTCTGTTCAAAGGAATAAACAAGGGTTCGGAGTTCTCATGCATACAGGTGACTAGATGAGGATTTTTTAAGGGAACATCTTCCATTAGTACACAAAAAAGGCAACTACGAAGAAAGTAAAGGATTGCAACTGGGGAGGAAGAATTCAGCCTCCATATGAATTTATAGAAATAGAAAGGTGAATAGTGGGGACCAATGTGTTGATTTCAGCATCTGATGAAGGTCGAGTATGCTTCAAGGATCAGACTCCTTCTCACTCTCCTTCATGGGGGGTAAAAGCTGCTTCGCAGCTGTGGGTGATCTGATTCAGAAATGATTATCTTATCTTATCCTACTCACGTGACTTTCACAAATTTCTCAAACCTTATTTTATTTTACCCCCCACTAAGGAGACTGGCGTCTTTTGTGGTGGTGTGTTGCCCATATTTGGCTGAAGCTTTGCATCCCACCAACCTTGCTGGTCCAGATATTGCCTTGTTGGCAGCACATTTTAGTCTACATTTAATAAATTCCACTTTCCAAACAAATTCTTTGCTTGTCTCCACACCGTCCTCTCACAATGTCATGCTTCACACTTTCTGGCTCCAGCCAGTGCTACAGTTATAACATCTTTGCCAGCAAGAACATGTTGAGCAACCTTAATCTGTCATAGACAGGGGCTGCATCCGAACAGGGTGCTCGCTCTTAACTGGGCTTCTTCATCCTTTTCAGGCATTGTGTGAAGCACGGAAGCCATGAGGTAGTGCATTCGGAGAGAGGTAAGGGAGGATCCAGCCAAACATGGGCAACGCGCCACCGCAAAAGACGCCAGTCTCTTAAATGGGGGGTAAAATAAAATAAGGTTCAGGAATTTTGTAAAATCACGTGATTATTAAGATTAGATAAGATTATATACTACAGGTGGTCATCTGCAAAGCAGTTTTACCCCCCATTGAAGAGAATGGGAAGGAGTCTGTTCAAGGATATGTATATCGATGGTAGAGTTCCAGCCAGTAAGATCAAACCCATTTTTGTCATACCCGCGCTTACCATCATTCCAATTATATGGAACACCTATAACCCAGTACAGAATGTCAGCCAAACTAAGATCCGACATGGATAGATATAGTGACAGATTTTCCTTTCATGAGAGATTTCCAAGTCATGATCCTCCACTCTGAATGCGATCCATTTTCAATCAATTCGAGAACCGTCGAGAAGGCGAGTTGGAATTGCTGCCCTCATGTATTGGCTATCCCCTAAGGGATAAAGAACCTGATTCCATATCAGCTTTCTTCTGTGACAAAATGCAGATGCGGTACTCAAATATGAAGAGTGGCACAGAAGGAAGAGGTAGAGGATATAACAGGCTTAGCAGGTTTGGGTGGAAAACCAATGTCATGGATACTGCAAGGAGTTGGATTCGCCTCGTCACGGGGAAGCTGCTGGCTCCTGGAATATGACAGGCACGAGCAAGAGGTGGGGTATCCTGGATGTTGTCATCCTTGCAGCCGCCAAGATTGATTCTACAAGGGAGGTTCCCGTCATAGCTAAGACGAATGTAACGGGCTGCTCACTGCTAACAAAATTAACGACCGAACATAGTACAACGAAAAAATGCTCTTGCAGAAATAGAATCGACAGGGAATTCGGTATCTCTCAAACACTCCACAAGGTGGCCAGCTCACACCACGAGCTGTAAGAGGGCTTTCGCTGGCCTTTCATGGGTTCCACGCTAACATATGTGTATGAATGGCTATGCAAGATTAACCATGTGCCAACATACAAATACAGTCTTGTGTTTGTAGCGAAACAAATTGGACCTTCAGCACGCGACCGCCCTATTGTTCAAAGGAACTCTGAGTGATCAAATACCACATCGGTGTGTCTGTAACAGAGCCACTTCGGTCTTGCCTTCAGAAACACGTGGATATTTGTCATCGTGCAGCTGTAGAGATTAGACGATAACCCACTCATCCGATACCCTTTGCCAAGTGGGTGAAGCTTCATACAACTTTCTGAGGACGAGTCAGGAAGCTCATGTCTTATCATGGATTACACACCAAAGGCTATGTCCAGTAGTAACCCTCAATTCAATCTATATATTATGAGAGGACACAAGCGCCCAATCAGATTCGCTCATTTGCTTATGTAAAATTAGCGGACTTTCAAATCTCCACTCCTCTTCTTAGGCACTGCCACGACCGCTTATTGAATGACCGGTCCTCTCAGCACTGCCACGATGATGGTTTTCTGGCACATGCCTTTTCCGGCCTTGGGCTCCTTCTGACACTAAGGAGAATGTACATTGGTATACAATGCTATTGTAGCAGCTATTTGTGCTTTGAAAAATGTATTAACATGTACTTCCAAAATATTAGCTACTACTGTCAGAGGGTTCCATCCATTTTGGATCATGGAGGTCCATACAGAAATAGACAAATATACATACTTCAGTTGGCATAAGAGGTATAAAAGACTAAGGTGTCTGGGTAACTACAGTGGTGCTATATCATGATACACTGGAGGTATGGTAAGAAACAATTAAGCATTGATTAAAAAAGCAGTATAGTATATGGATAATATCTCCAATATATTACCTTTTCATGTCATCAGTTCAATACACAATCAATACAAGGAAGATATAATCAGTAAACATGTTTAGGCACAACATGGGTAAAACTACTGTATTTAGTCAACAGTGCCTAATCATACAAGGAGAATATAATCAGTAAAGTGAGGAGTGATGTAAGTAATGAGTAGAGCAATGAGCATAAAGTATTTGTATTGTACTGAAGTACCATGGTCACATCTACAGCTGACTTATATAGTATGATCAAAACAAAGGAGTGTGTTACTGTGTAGATATATGGGGTGAACCATGAATCTCCTTCAACACAACTCCAGTGAGGCTGACATTTTCAATGATGATCAACAAGTCTCAAGGTCAGTCAGTTACCTATGCAGGTTTGAAATATGTCCTTCTAAAACCTGTTTTTTTCATGTGGACAACTCTATGTGGCACTTAGCCACTGCACTTTTGGATATGATTGAATTTGAGTTTTATTTCCAGATATAAAAAGGTACAAATACTTTAAATATTGTATATCCTGAAGCTCTATCACAATCATGATATGTATTTCCTCTCTCAAACTAACACCTCAAGATTGGAGTAATAAGCCGGGTTTGGGGCGGGCCCCAACGAGCTGAAGTCCCATGTCGCAGTCAGGTTGCTGGGTCCCGAGGTACGAGGGCCCAGCAATCGTGACGGAGACATGGGACGGAAGCTCATAATAATTGCTGTACGACTCCGAATGTGTCTGGCACACGTTGAATGTTGTGAGGTAACCACTTTAGGATGTGCTGGATAGTTGCGTCGCCTGAAGATGTGCTTCATTTTCACTCCATGTTTCGAGCATTTAGGTGGATGTAGATATTCCGTCGTATGAGTAGGATCTTCCCGAGAATAACTTCGTGAGATAAAATCAACAGGAGATAAATTGTACTCACCAATCCATACTATAATCGAGAACGACAATAGGTCATCGATGTGGATGCAGGATGGCATACGGACGGAAAACACCCGTCAAGTCCTTGTGAAAGATCCTGATGCATCTATGGAGAGGCGCATGGTCGGAGCCACATCCAAGGATTGCACATGAAGCTTCATTTCTGACGATGTGATAACATCACGACAGTGATAGAACGAACATCAAGTATAGAATTGAGCATTCGCAGCATCTTGACTCAACGAGTTCGAAAATTGTCCACATAATATTACAGGATGAGATACTCACAAACTGCCAGCTTTGAGTTCGTACGAGATCCGGACTTTAACTTGAGCATGAGAAAGAACATCGGACAATGGAGACTCTAGCAGTAGGTAAATCGTTCGCGCTTCATTCAGCCTGTCAGACACACCTGCATGATACAAAGGTACAGGATGTTCTTGTGGGGATAAGCGAGGAACCATGGGGGTGAGATAGCACCGCCATGTCAGCTACGCCCCTGATACCGATCGGATCTGTTTAATGATCCTACTCTCTGGTGTTGCGGGTCATATGTAGGCCGGGGAACAAAGCTATTATCCGTGAATTAACATTTGTGGGAGAATCAGCGGCGAACATCTTACCTCGGCGTTTCCCTTGGGTCCTCACTTGCAATTATGGGCTGGACGGAGGACCTACCAGGTTCTAAAAATACCCCTGCTGCAGGAGATCCAAGCTAAACACGGACTTACGAACCAGGGTTATAACTCTTGCATTATCATCCACATCAGCGATGCCCGTGTTTAAGCTCAAGGACACAGGCCCACTGTCACAAAGCATTGTCTTTACAATCATTTAATGACGTACGCAGAAAGAAGGTGTCAACCGCCATTTATCCAGATGGCACATGCTGTTTAGACGGGCTTATCATCTTCGAACCTGAGGAGTTCGCAAACAGGCATCGTCATTTTCCTTGAATCAGAACCTGCCGCATGCTACGCATATGAGTTGTCCTCTGTGCATATGATTGCAAGTGGGGTTGAGTGCGTCACATCCATCCAACGTCAAAATATGGCTACCTGAAGTTGAGTCTGGGTAGGAGACGCATCCATTCGATCCTGGGGAGAGAGTATCCGTCACGCAGTTGGCACATGATATGGGGGCACCAGACAGAGGTTGATGCTCGATCATACCTTGGTTACCGATACGTACATCGGTGGAGAGATGTCCAGTATCCAGGACGGCAAGTGCCCGAGCCGTCAACAGTGAAATAGAGTCCTGTGTCTCTCGTAAGAAAGAGGATTCCAATGGCATAGGTAGTGATCATTACTGCGGTCATCCGTGAACTCGATCAAAGTTCCCAAGGATGAAAAAGACCTCCGTACCAGAACCATACTTCTGGAACTTTCCCGCAGCTACGCATAACATTGGCTCGCCAATCCGGTCTCCCCATAAATCTTTACACGGTTAGCAGGGGTTTGGGGGCATCACGCGATCCTATTGACATGTACAAGAGTACTCGCCTGGTTCTTCTATGATGCCGGTGGTGATATTAATCTTGACTTTGCTAAATGAAAGCGGGTGCTGTCCTGTAGTAACAACGGGCATATGCACTAACGCGACACGGAAAAGACTTTTCGATCCGCTTTACAAGAATATGGACTCTGGAATGTGGGCCAAAAAAATGCTGTGACGTACCTGAATGTAGCCAAACGTAGTCAATATCCTATCCGGCGTCTCCGTGAACAGGCTAGACTCTCAGCCCTAAGTTTCTCTAAGCGTACGGTAGCCCTTGTTGCATGCGTCAGTGGAGCACAAAGCTAATGATCCTCTTCGACTCGTGTTACCACATATTTGAAGACGAAACAATTCCTCAAATGAACCATTAAGCGAATGAATAATTGACTAAACACAACGGTACCGAAGTCATTCGCCTAGGGCATATTCAGGAACTTACCAAAAACACCTCCTTCAGTGCGGAATTTGATCTGCGCATCAATCCTGTCACGTCCAATAAGCGGGATGAAGTATAATACACGGGGACATCGTTCAGCGTGTATGCTGCCACTGAAAAGTTGGTGCCTTTGATCCTGGTATCGGGAATATATTTCCCTCTTTGAAAACCTGATAGAAACAACCACAGTCAATGAAGAATTGTGAAAACAATTAAAAGAGTACAAATACCGAACGACAGTGTACTAACATAATTGAAATAGTAGCAGTAGACTTAAACCACTTGGCATCTGCGATGATCACACACGAGCGCCTAGCCAGATGGCGCCTGTTGTTTTCCGGGAACAGCCTACGGCGTACTTGCTTTGTACCTGCACTGATCATTGTTTTCGCATATCCCGTTAACCATCATCGGTTACAATGGGGCGAGATCATCAGCAATGAACATACAGGATCAAAGGAAAAATCGATTACGTAGTCAACCTGATTTGCCATTTGTTCCGTTTTCTATATCAAATTAGTTTCCCTGGGCCGACGACCGGGATACTCGCATACAATGCACTAAGTAGGCTCTTTTGTTCTACTTAGTACACAAATCTCCTTCACATGGGCCTTATTGTCGATATCGTCCTTGTGGAAGATGTCGAAACTGAACACGGGGCGTAGCTCCACAAATGCTTCATGGTCTTTTCAAGGTGTTCTACTGTGTCCCAGAAATGGCCAATCCGGCGGATTTCCGAGCGCTAGGCCTCACGTTCTGTAAAGATGAAACAGATACCTTGAGAATCTAACGCTGCCGGTACTCTACGCAGAGGCAAACAGGCTTCCCGGAGGTATAATTAGCAAGGAGTCCACCGGCGGAAGACCGATCATACGTATCATAAGTAGCTAGTCGCAGGGAGCGTAAGATTTGATGTGTAGACTCAGAAGTATATGATACTATTGTGGAAATAATCGGCACGTTATGCTGCTTCCCATTGACTTTGAGAAGAAGAATTCAAGTCTTATCTCAACTTCCATGAAGCCGTGGCATCATATACATGCTGTGACAACCAACGATGGTCTATCGTACTGCGGCAAACCCTGACAGATGGCGCAAACATCTTCTCGAATGATGCAAGAAACACTCGGTTGAAAGGTAGACTCAGAGCTTCCTTGTAGCGAGATTGTCAGACTTTATGCGCCCCTGCTGTGAAAGCTCGGATGACAGGAAAATGGCTCAATACATATGAAATAACCCAGTATCTGCCAGTGTATCAGGATCTACAACCAGCATATCAACAAGGGTCTTCTTGCAGGAGAGTTTCCGTATAAGTAATACCCTGGCAGAGAAGAGTAATCAGGAGACTGCGAAACCGTGATTGTGGCATCGCCGTGAGAGGTGGGGTATAGAATGAAACACTGTAAAAGGATGAGTTGGTGATGGTCATACAAAGTTCGAACTGATGAAAATGGACAGATGAAAGATTCCTCACACACGCACGGCGTAACGACATGCTTTCCATCGGACCATCGTTCCGTAAAAGGAATAACCGCCGAGTCTCTGAGGGAACAGACAAGTACATAACCCAAAAGGTTCTCTTACTCGCCACCACAGAGCCCAGCTACGATGTACCATAACGCGAACACATTGCTTCCCAGTATCCACGAACTGTTTCCAGGTCAGTTCGACGTTGTTCTTCCTGAAGTATCCTATGCTCAGCTAGTGGCGTGTACCTTGCAGAGCACATGCTACGTGTCTCACCGGAAGTTCGCCTCAAAGGCAGTGCACCTCCAACGCTTATTCCGGCTCACCCATACATACCACCTCAGCCGCTGCGCAAACCCTCGCCTCAGGAGAGCCGTTCATATCACCGGTCCTCTCTATCGCCTCCTCACCAACACTCATCAGACGACGACGATGACGAAAGTAAAAAGCATATCTGCACGACGTGCAACAAACGATTCCGCCGTCCCAGTAGTTTAAATATCCATCGCAACACTCATACCGGCGCTACGCGTGAGTCCATCAGCCATTCCTAGATCCTTGTATTGAAGCGATACGAAGCATACCGATGCTCATTTACTGGATGCGGCAAAGAGTTCAACGTCAAGTCGAACATGCTCCGACACTACCGGAGCCATACAAATCCCGTCCCGTCTCAGTCATCTTTCTCTCGCCATGACTCGCCAATGGGGAATCCGTACCCTCAAATCCATACTTCGCCGGGTACCTCCTCCACAGAAGGACGGGACCAGACAAGAGGTCAACTTCAGAACCACCAATCGCAACCTTGGCATGATAGCACCCGGGTGGAAAGGGAGAGGTATAATCAGCGTCGGTATTCGGCGGGCGACCTGGGTTCGGCCGGAGGTGGCGAGGAAAGAGAACATGAGAGCACGAGATAGCTGAAGACAACCCTTATGCCATACACGACTGAGGCGTAGGAATGGGTTAACGGTGTATTCTTCCCCCCTTTATGACAACATTCGTATCCCGTAATTTTGTAACTTTGACATTAGCAGCCAGACATTGAAGAGAGGGACCGGGGCTTACTTTTCCCTATTGGCATTCACCGCACCCATACAATCTTAGTGAGGCTCCCAGTTCTCTATGAATCGAATGTAGTCCCTTGTTGATCCCTTGAGATTTTCACCAAGCTCAGGACAAACTGCTTGCTTGGGGGAACAAAATGACAGGCAAAAGATTTTAAAAATACTCGGATAGTACCGTTAAAGATCATAGGAACGCTATTAAATCCAGCAGAGACGAAGTCAGGAGGAAAATCAAAGGCCGCGGCGGAGGAAATAGCTCACGGCGCGTCTGTGGCTGATCAAAGCCGCGGAGTTTGATTCTGCGGGCAGCTTAGGTAATAGATCACGTCCCTGCTTTAGTCGATCACTACCGGCAAACCACAAGGCGACTATTCCACACCAAGCTTCTTTTCATCAAAAGTCTCCGTAGACATGTCTCGCTACTAAGGGATCGAAGACACTCATTCTCACAGGAAGTCTACGTATGGTTACTGGAGTGGTCAGAGTTCACAATCATCATCCGGTGCGTTTGTCACTCACAAATTCTGACTATAACGATTGATAACACGTTGACAGGTTGAATATATTTTTGGATGGTTGCGAACTACAAAAGTTTATGTATGAAATGTACTGAAAGGTGGGGGCATTCCTTGCTATATAATGTAGGTGCAGCGAACTTTGTCTGACCGGGTGTCCCTCTGACTTTGTCAGTACAAAATATTACTTGCCTCAGAGATGAAGATTTATTGCAGCATTACAGCTCACGTTTCCAACTTCATTTTCTGCAGATGGAGATAGAAATCTCGACATTGGTGGCGCTTACGGGCGACAAGTCACTCCAATAACATGCAAGCCAAAACGAATTGGCTTCGATGCATTACCCAAGGAGACCATGAACAATGAACCCTGCATTCTTTAACTTATAGGCACTATAGATCGTTTTCCCGGTGATCATCACCGCGGCCAATACTATGTACGTATTGTTCTCATGGTCTGTCACTTTTGCTCATGGCTCTGGCCCTTATTTTATTTCAGGCTTTATGGATAGGCTCGGTCTATACACTCACATAAAGAATATTAGTTACCGCTTCCAACAGTACTTTGTGCCATGGAGTTCCAAGAAAAGAGCGATCCTTGGGCGCCTATTTTCAGGGTCATGACGATATACCTGGCGTCCCGGAACCAATTTGACAACGTGTGGGCCACGATAAAAGCCTCGTATCGATGCTCATCATTTACTCACATCGACCAACATGCAGACTCTCGTTGACAATCTCGAAAAGTCCTTCTCTAAGCTTTCCACAAAGGACGATAAGAAGTCGGCTTTGTTGTCGTCCTTGGAAAATCTCAAAGGCGATTCGCAGGGATCTTTCATTCAGCTCTACCCGTCGCCAGGTACCCCCAAGAGCTCCACAAACGTAGAGGATATAACTACCTGGAGGGCTTTCGAAGGCCTAATCGCTCGTCATGGGCTCCAAGACGAGATGTTCGGCGTCGCAAAGGCGTTATGCAATCAAAGTCGCTTAGTGTTCGGGACGCAGATGCCACCTCCTTTGAGTCGTCTTGGCTGCGCAAACCAGGTCGTCTCCAAGTCCCAATTTTGCCCCAGGGATGGAACATTGACCTGTTCCGGATGCTTCCTTGTTCGGTATTGCTCGAAAGACTGTCAGTTTGCGCACTGGAAATTACACAAGAAAGGTACCTTTCTGCGATCTATTTAAGCAGAGAAAGCGCTGACGCCGTCATAGATTGTAAAAACCATTTAAAATCGACTTCATGGTCCCCGGCTTGGATCAAAGGGAAGAGGAGCCCATCGTTCATTGACGGTGACGACGTACATCCTGGTGAGCTTCCAATGCAATCTGCGTTTGGAATGGGCGTGGTTTTGTGAGTTATTCGTCAAGGTATTCCTCTGTAGAGACCCTGACTGTGCCATTATAGGTGGGGGAACATACAGGCAATCGACATCATCAACGCCAAGTACAACGAAGGACTGGAAGATATACGAAACAGAAATCTATCAATGGCATTCATAGGTGCGCCTTCAGATTCGTTCGTTTCTGCCGCTGTATCTGATTCACAGCCATAGCTTCAGGGGATCTCCGAAACGTCGTCACAACCATCAATGAATTACCGGAGAGCTATTCGGGTTCAATCAAAATCGTACTCAATGACCACAATCCTATGGTCGTCTGCCGTAACCTTATGATCCTCTCTATTCTTGGTATCATATCAGACGTTGTGAGCATCATGGTCTCGCTTAAACGTCATCCACTGATTTATTGCTTTAGGAGGAGGCCGCTGAACATGCTCTTCACCTCTGGTACTCTGTTTTTCAACCTATATCCTACCAGACACGCATCCTTCCACATATCTGCGAGTCCGACGTCTTCACCAAGCTCAACGAGATGTCAGCTCACCTGACACCTTCAACCACCCTGTGTACCACTCTGTCCTCCGCTACTGTCCAATTTTTTCTCTATCAGCTCCGTTCGCCTTTGGATCCCGCTTTCGCCAATACTGCTTTAAACAATATAATGAACGCCCCGGCAAGAGTGGATTATCGCGACCGATATTATGAGGCCATCTCGCTTTCTCATAGGGTAGCGTTTGAAAAGTGGCGGTCTTTCGGGCTTGTTTTACCCTTTGGAGCCCCCGATGCCCACATGGCCATCCCGAACAAATGGCTCTTTTTTGATGGCCGCCTCATGCTTAACGATTGTGCTAATCCATTCGAGGGATGGAAGTAAGCAACACAACCTTTTAAATGTATTTTGTTTATACTCGTTTCAGCATCGACGAAATATTCAAGGCCGGAAAAGATCATGGTACGACAGAGGAAGATTTGATCGGTTGTTTGTTCTTCTACATCAAAGACCAACTCGTTGAATTTTCTAACCGACTCCGACGATTCAAGATACAGATCTATTCCTTTGATCAAGATGCTAGAATACTTCAGCGAACTTTGAAGAGCAATGCCTCCTTCCCGAAAGTCTTCGACCGCATCGAGGTTTCGAATATTATGGACAAGAATTACGTCGGCATGTCCGTTCTATCTGACTGGGGCCCCCTTCTGAATAAATCTAATCCCCACTCTGCTATCGTCGGCCTTTTCATGAACTGGCCGACTTGGAAAGAATCCGGAAATGCACTGTCTTCTTCGTCATCGGATGTCACTTGCGCGATGAAGCGGATGGCCTCTTGTCCTTATGCAGTACGTATCGACTTTATCTGTATTCTCTTTCTGACTGTCCGTCAGGGATTATCTCCAAACCTTTCTCCTGAAAAGGTGATGGGCATTATGAACAGTATAAATATGTTCCATGATACATCTCATCCCTTCGAGGAGTACTTGAGGGACGAGAGGGAGACACTGATCTCTCGCAAGGCTGGACTTCAACGTCGACATGTCCATAAAATTGTACCACACGTATGCCTTTCCTGTCTGCATAATTCTGCATACGGTTGAACTTTCTTCGATGTAGCGCTGCCATACGAAACTTGGTATGGCCCAAAGCGAACTTCCACGCATAGACTCGCCACAACGTTGGTATAAGGTGGTGAGTCTTGAAAATTCCTTTTATTTACATGCCTTAATTCTGTGTAGGCTTGTCTAGGTGGAATGACGTACTTCGAGCGCTATGCCGAGTGGGGATTGGCGGCCACACGAGTATAGTCCATGCTGAATACGCATCCCGAACAAACGTAGTTACCATTCTTCCGCTTGAAATGATGGGGTAAATAATATTATGTAGCTGGAAGGACACAGACTATACAACCCTTGCAATCGGAGATGGTCAAAAGAAAGTGCGGTAAGCATCGCTTTCAGGATGGATGTGTACCGAGTGAAAAAATGTACAGAAGACATGCAATAATCAGGACCGTTCTAAGAAGCGTTGATGCTAACAGAAGCACGAGAAACCCGCCGATGGCGTAGCAGCGTAGAGAAAAACTACTGATTGAGGACTGCCCAGAGGCCCCTACATCGTCCAGTCAAGACACGAATTTCCTGAAAGATATTGCGCACACTCACCGACGATGAGTGGATGAGGTCCGCCGGCGTCACTAATGTTCTGGTCCGATTCAGTTCGGTGGCTCTGGTCCACCTCATCACCAGAAGAAGGGTCACTGTCCCTTTCCCGCAGATAGTACGCTCTCGTCGATGACCTCCAGCAACACGGTTGACAGAACGTAGAACTGGAATTTCGTAGGGTAATCCTCTTCACTTTCGCGCACTGAAGTGTTGATCTCCTCAGAGAGCGTATTTGTTATTGCTGATCGCAAGCATTAGACAGATACGAGAATCAAGGGAGTCATACCTTCGTCGTCGATCGCCTGGAAAGTTAACTCTCTTTGGTTTAGAAGACTCGCGGTGTCGAGACTGGCAGCGCGAAGTCCACACCGTTCCTGGAGACAGCAAGCCGTCTCAAGGTTTACTCGGCTGACAAACAAATAGCTGTCACCCATATCTATCACCTCGAGCTTATAGATTTTTCTCCATTCACAGTCGGCTCCTGGTTTAGCACCATGAGGATCAGAGGAGAGGTATATAACTGGAAGCGTGATAGAGTGGTTTTTCGCGTCCTGTTGCATGAATGGTAGATCAATGAATATGTATGGAATATCAGGAAACTGGGAGTCTGAATCCTCCTCGGAGTCTGGTTTCAGCAGGCGGATGTAAAATCTCCTTTTGATGACTCAACGCAAAATTGTCAGACACAGCTGCAAGCAAGAGTAATGTTACATACCGTGAGAGACTATCAAGTCTGGAGGAGACTGATCTTTCAACCTTTCGGATATCTTTGCTAGTATTCGTGGACCTTGCGAGAACCAACTTGCTAGGTGTTGAGACCTCGTTTCTGACGTCAATCCTACGGAGCATATGAAGCCCAAACCCAGAAAGTTGAATTCTTCTGGAGAAAAGAAGCTATCCTGCCTTCTTCTTCGTCAACTGGTGAATGTGTACGTATGAACCTCCAAAGTCCATCCCGAACCTCCAGAAGTTCCCCCGACCCGCAGGACTCTACGGAAAGCTTTACCGGTGGGATTTCCTCTCCTAAGCAGTCCACCGTAAAATGACGGCGTTCCTGCAGGTCGCTTACGATGAAAGTTCCTAGGAGTGTAGAGTCGACAATGTCCACTTCTACGTCTGGAAATATACAACATGGTGCACCAACTGTCATGATACGATAGAATGCTGAGAGGTGTTCCTTTAAAATGGTCGGCCCCTCCCGTTGAAGCATTAGAAGCTTCAGAGACCATTCCACTGCCGGCGGCACTGGATAAATTATGTCTTCAAAATCGTTGACGTATATCCTGTACCAAGTATGGTTCCAAGAGAATCGGGGAACCTCGTCGAATACAAGACGCCCATCTGGGGCACAACGTAAATCCATTTCATTCTGTCTCATACCGGTCAATCTATGAAATGTGACAAAGAGACAGATGTGATCTTACGAAAGTAACACCCCAATGTGTGTGAGCGAATTTGAGAACACTCTATGCACAAGAACCCCATTGAACAATCTTATCTACCCAGTATTGAAGAAATCCACAACGTACGCAATATCTATAATACTGCGCAAATCAACATCGACAGTACGAAACAAGTATGCAATAAGATGTACAACGCACCAAGACAGATTTTATCAAAGGTATGAGATGTTTATCGAAGAGGGTGGGGAATTTATAAAAAGGAACTTCGTCTGAATCATTTCAGCCAAGCCGTGACAATGAAAACGTTTAGTAGACACCGTACCTATCGTCCCGTGGAATACCAAACAAGGGCGCTCGACTGATGTTATAACACCGTATAGTTGACGAAGGTTCGGGTGTCTGTTTCGCAATTTTCGGCTGGTCTTCAAGTAACGGCAGAAATACTGACCTTGGTGCCGTCCTGTGCACCTGAAAATCTCTTTCCCATTTCTTCAGGATGCCTGATGAGCACCATCAAGAAGGTTCACTTTTTGTAACTGACCTGAAGACCCGCAGATCCGGAATATTCTTTTATGACGAAAACGCGGTTCGACGTTGATACATCGGCGGCATAGTTGGAAACTTGACCCATTTCAATGATTTTATTGTCTACCACCCGATATACCCCGTTCGTCCACCACATGTCCCTGCACCGAATGTCGCCGTAGACTAGATTGTGGAACTAGTAACGTATCAGACTATCTTTTCTTTTTGATGGGTTTTAGATGGAGTACCTTGTCGTCAGTAGAAGGGCGGGCTCTAATGTCGCGCTGAATATCGCATGCAATGGTCGTGAGGTCAGTTTGGGACGATTGAAGGGATGCAACCCCATGTAAAACGTGGGTCATGGATGTGCTAGATATCAAGTTTAAAGAAAGCTACAAGTTAGAATAATTAGTAAGCCAACCGTGCCAACGAGATAGCAGAAAACAAACCAGGAGGTTGGACCTCGCGCCTTCCATTACTCGTCGGTAGCCATTAATCTTCTCTTGAACGTCTCTTGAGGCTAAAAGTTTCCTGATATCCTTCCAAGACCCGACATTATTGCGCTCAATGTCGATTACCTGAGTTGTGAGGTCAGATAGAAATCTAGGCGAGCTGTTAGAATCGGATATTTGCAGAACGGTAATAAAAATGAATACTTCTGGAACTCTAAACAAGCAATTTTGAGATCCTCCACGTATTTGATACTCTCAGGTTCCCCGGACATTTTGATAGCAGCATCACGAACGATTATCACGACTTCAGTGATTTCTCTCGCGAGGACCTGTATATCATCCTTGTTCTTTTCGAGTCGCTGTTCATACATCGATTATGATGAATGTAAAGCAATCACAAGTAATATCAGACTGACCTCAAGGTTTTCGAGAAACACGACGGCGGCACCAGCGAGCCCTTTTACAAAATTACCAGCGACCGGCAACGTCTCACCGACCGCAACGGCCCCCTTTAGGAGCTCTATGGAAGCCGATAAGGAGTTATTGGAAATTTTGGAGGGTTTCTTGTTGTGTTTTAAGGAAGATGTTGGGTTCCTCATAGTCGCAGCTGGTAACATTCGTTTAACGCCAGGAGACCGGATGGCATGAGTTGCCGTGAGATGCCGGCACTATTAATGAAGTAGCATCGAAGATGATGTACTTAGGTTCGTGCATGCATCATCATAGCTAACGCTGAAATTTAGGTTACTACATCGGATAGAGAAAATACATTGCCTTAGATTGATCAAACCGAAATGTTTCAGGTCTGTGGAAAGGATGTGATGAGCACCTCGCAGCTGGAACTGATTTAGCTATTTCAAAGAGATCATAGCAGCCAGCCTTTACCATACTACAACCGTATAGATCTAGGAAGCGGACAGGAAGATAAATCAAGAGGTGACCTGAATGCCGTGAATCCGGCTAAGGTTCGGCCCGCGCACCGCTGTTCAATATTTTTGTTCGAAGCCAGACCAAAAGCCGGACTCAGCCGACCGCGGCAAGAACGGCAACTTTATATCCTATTCAGTTTTGCCCTATATACGCAGATTATCCAAATTCGTTAGTGACCAGTCCGACTACTACAGACCAAAATGATACAAAAAATATACAGCAAACGAATGCAGAAAGTTAGTATCCGTCGAAAAGTATCCACCGAGAAGTAAAATAAACTTCGAATAAGTATACATCAAACCGAGAAAAGGGAGGGTATCTTTCACAGGAGAACCACCACCCCCACCGCGATAGAAACCAGCACACCCCAAACCGACGTACGCAACTGCAGGGCTCCGCTCCCCTGTGAACCATCGGCCACCCACTCCTCGTACGCCGATTGCATCAGCAGCACGAACGCCTGTGCCTCGGCACTATCCGACCCTTCGACCCCATACGAATGCGGGTTCACGACGGGCGTCAGCCACCCGTCAGACGTGAAATGTTCATACCAGAGGTGGAGGTCGACGCGGGGGCGGTACTGGTCGACGTTGATGTGGAGCTCAGCGATAGTGAGAAGGTAGACGTGGACCCGCTGGCGTATAGGGCAGTCCGACTACGCTCGGCCTCGCGTATGTAGCTCGTGTCCCCAGTGATCGTGTACAACCGGTAGACAGTATATGCCATCAGGGCCGTTGAGGCGCTGTCATAGAATGTTGAATCGTCGTCGACATAATTTCGGAAAATGTGAGTATTGTCCTAATAATTTTTATGAGCCGACGCTGAGAATGAGAGAAAGAGACATACGACTGCTCCGTACATAGCTTTCTGTATCTCGAGAGTCCAAGAGATAAGATCATCCATTTCGCTTGAGAATGTGCTTTCGTATTGAGATTTCTGGATGGTAGCATATACTCTGAGCATCCCGGCAGCTGCCCATCCATTACCTGAAGCTACGTTCAGTTGATTGATCTATAAGAACGAAAAAGCATACGCACCCGTCGACCAGTGACCAGAATCCGTGCCAGAACTGCCTAGTACAACATGACGCCAGAGATTACTCGCGTTTGTATCCAGTAAATTATTCCTATAAACCCTGATTTGGTTGTACGCCTCTGAAACCAGTGTTTCGTTCTCAGTTAAGACACCGTAGTACGCCAGGAAGGGCGGAACCATATACACAAAGTCACTCCTGAGAATGTGATATAAATATTCAGGACATCGTACAAAGGAGCAAGACGCACCAGAGTTGTGTCTGCGAAACCCTATGAGATATGGCCCCGTCGCTCGACCTCGAGACATTGTTCAGCAGAAAATCCAGCTGGTCCTTTGCCGCGCCTGTATAGTTTAACCCATCCGAGTTGCCCTGGCCCGTCCAGCCTGCAATGAGCACCGCAACGCCATTCGACGCGGGATCCGCCGCGCTCCCATCCGACATCAAGGGCTGGGCTCCGGTAACATTGCGATTGGAGGTGCTTCGGTTAGAGACGATCTGCTTCGCCATGGAGAAGACAGGCACGAGGGCATCCGTCATGTTATCCGGCACACTCGACGGTGGGGGTAACGACTGGTCAGAAAACACTGAGTACACCGTCGCCTCGGTTTCGAGAAGGGTCTGCTGGCGAGTTCCTAGTTCCCAGCTGGTACGATGGCTATCAACACACGTTCGCATGCAAAAACTCGAGGTCAACGCACCTCTGCTGCGCTGCATCTGCTAGTCGGGACTGCACATTGGACACCTGTGCAGTCGACAGACTGTCGCTCGCAACCCCCGGCCAAAAGGCAGCAGCAGCTACCAATGCTACCCAGGTCCACATTCCAGTCATGGTGCAAAAGATGGTGGTAGTAGATGGGGAATAGATAAGGACCACGTTCTGAGGGCCTTGAACGTCGCCCGGTGAAGCAAAGAGCGGAGAAGGCTAGTAGTCAATGGCAAGCAGACAGGCCGAGATATCGTTCTATCACCATCTTTTTTTCGTGATGTCAGGGCATCAAGGAGAGACACCGTGGCGCCAAGTACGGAAAAACTTTCCGCAATATTGTATCAGGTGATCCGGTCCGACGACCGCTCAATACAACCTACGTACCTGCTGGGTGTGCTACACGTTGATTCCAGTCTGTTGGGTACTGATGAAGATAAGACGCGCACTTCAGAGGGAAACGCTGATCAGTATAACTTTTTTTGAAAAGGAGACTGCCTTGGAAACATCAAGAAAGCCTGGGCGATGGGCTCGGCACACCACACGGAACGTGCTGCGGAACCCAATTAAACAGTGATGCATTTTGCAGCGCGGCTCCCTTTGGCCGAAAGGCGCCTGAGAACCTTGCGAATAACTTCGACTTCTTGTTGCCTTCGTGTGAAGATAAGATCCCAGAATAGCATCACCTTCTCCTATAGGAACGCTCCTTTTGCCGTTATAAAATCATAGGGTGATGAGGCATACGTAATTTGTATAAGTTGTACCTGACGTCAAATTTAAGTTTCGCTTGAAATGTGCGATCGGCAGACGGCACTAAAATTATCCACGGCAACGCGTCGCGACATCTGGATTCTGTAGTCAAGAAAAATGTGGAATACCTGAGAGAAATCAGAAGGATGGGGTAAGAAACTATGAACTCGTACCCTCAAGGTAGACTGATTCAAACAGGAACAGCATGGGAATGTTTGAAAATAAGCGCCAATTCACATGTGTGGCTCGCTTGGCGTCAATTTGATTACGACATGGTACATAAACCGTCAAGACTTACAGTACACGTTCATCACCAAGGATACGACATGTCATTTCGGTGAAACATATGTTAGCCGTTTGATAACCGTCCTGTCAACAAGCTGCAGTGCTTGACAGAGAGGACATGAATTGTGCGATTCCTCGAGAGGTGCGAATAAATAGCGACTCTATTGATCATTCAAGAATTCAGTTGACCGCGCGTTCCGCGAGCTACTGTGAACTAATAGTATAATTAGTTCTCAACCCTTGATGAGTTAATAACGATACAACCCCAATATCAAAGCACATCACTCCGGCGATTTCTCCAACCCCACACCGGGAAGGTTCGAGGATCCGACATCCATTGATCCAGAACAATGCACTCCCCCACATAACTAGGCGCCCTCAGGTCCCTAGCCTTCTTCGTCCAATACCTGAACATCGACACGTCGCCCAGAGCCCCATAGCACATCGCGATAGCGTCGATATGCTTACGACTCTCAAACAGCTGCAACCCCTCCGCTTCTCGCAGCTCTAGCGCGCGTTTATGCATCCGAATCATGTAATCATCCGAGAGATCCTCGCTTGCGCACCATTCTTCGAAGCTCGCCATGAGCTGAGTAAGCTTGCAAAGTTCGCCTCGGGAAAAGTCGCTGTGGATGATGGACTCCCGCGGGAGGGTGCAAGATGGGCAGAGACAGTCGAAGTTGTGCCATGCTTGGAGCTTGTTGAGGCGCTGTTCGCGGTCTATGGTGCTGTCGATGTACTGGATCGTAATCTCCTCACTGGCCCGATATCACGGACCGCTTCGAGAGTCAGGGAGAATGAGGCGGGGTCCCACTTCCAGTGAGCATTCGGGGAGCAACTATAAGGATGTGTTCAAAATGATTGTCACAACGGATAGACCAAACCTACGCACCTGTGATTGCATCGACTGATCTTCAGGAAAACAGCATGATGGGCGGCTAATTCGGGATCATCGACCGGCAAGTCGATCAAGAGGTAGTTCGTCTGCATGATAGCTTTCAACCGTTCCTCGAGTGGTAGGGTGTTGGCAAGGTTCATGAATTCCGTCCTTCCCTTGGGGTGGACCTCGGATAGCAAGCAAGAGATATCAGATAGGGCAGACGAGCTGCGCGGCATGACGATAAGAGGATGTTCAACGAGAATGATACTGCCTGCGGATATGCCACAACGAGCGAACATCCCCAGGCCTTTGATTCCCGCATGTCGGGTTTCGAAGGGGAGGCGGTCATGAAAGGTAGAAGGCTGACGGAACACACGCGGTAGGCATTTTCTCACGTCCTCGTGCAATAAGGTGGCACATTTAAGTCTCCGAAATGAAATGTTTGAGTGATATATCGAGATTCGAGGGCACGGCTGATGAGTGTTGAATAATCCTTGGGCAGGTGGGAGAACCTGGAAGAACGGCGGCGGTGGGTCTTGGTCATCGGTACGAGGAACAGTGGAAGCGGCTGCGAGGGCGAGGTGCAAGAGGTCTGAAGGATCGAATAGATGCTCGGATCGTTTATAAGAGGTACGATGTGACCCCTTGGCGTACTCAACTATCATCTAAAAGACGCGACAATGGAGGCGTGGGAGTGCCACCAAGTTGGCGCCTTATCTGTCTGCCTTTGTGATCCCTATTGAGTACAATAGCACCGTGAACAGACTGTATACGCACCTTTCTTCACAGTAGAACATCGGAGAAAATCAGTAGCGAAGACCGTGTGATCAACATCCAAAGTACAACTCGTACACGTAGTTGTAGCATGGCGACCTCGTCAAGTCAACGCAGGGCTGCAGAGTCCTTGTTACTACCCATCTGAAAAACGGTCAAAAAGACAACGAACTCAGAGGAGACAACATCGTCAGGGAGAGCTATATGTAGCTTGCCTAGAACAACGGAGGCAATCTGATCGCATCATATGGAACATCACTCAACGAAGAACGACGGCTGCTGTAGCTCCTTCACAGTGATGGTGATGAAGAACAAGTCCGTTGACGGATTCCAGAGCACGTGAATCATCAAGGAAGGACAGAACCACACCAGAAAAGGCGCCGCACAGCAAAGGAAACGAAAACCTAGGAGGAGGTTCCGTTCGTTTCTTGGCGAGATAACACCCGAACAGTGCAGACTCGACAGCATACTGGGAAGTCGGAAGTCGACATGGACGTACTGAAGATCCCCACATTGTGGTTCCGATTCTGAATAAGCAAATATCACGGGACGTGCCAAGAGCCAAGATTCACCTCCGGTCCGGGTGCCGGTGGCCTCGTCTTTTACTCCGTACAAACGCGCACTCGGTGCAGTACTGCTTACAGGGTTACCGGTATCCACTAACTCGCCGCTTCACTAATAATATCCAGAGACGTTTGACCCTGATTCCATAAAGTTGTTGGAGGTTATGCCTACTATAAACAACTAGTCAGCTTTCCGTTGTCAAGACCGAACCGATGACTAACTACGACTTTCCTGCTTAGCCTAAAAGTATATTCCCCATTCAAAGCTGGTGCAGGCTAGACCTACATTCTATTCATGCATCCATCTTGAGGTCACCATCTCCTCGGGAACAGGAACAGCATAGCGCGTACAATTTTGTAGTATTTCATAAACCTGGGTATATCCGAGTTTTAGACTGAGTCGGGGTATTGGGCGAAGAGTATGATGGAGGCTAAATTCCACGTCGTTTCTCTCCACCAGTTCCCTCAGGAGCACGAAATCATTGGAACAGCTTATGGAAGTCGAAACGCAACACAGGAGCGATCAGATTGCGGTCGAAGAGTACAGCAACGTGGTCCTCGTTCTCCGCGGACAACAAGCCGCAGACCATACCAATCATATGTCTATTACGACAGACACTGGAAAAGCCTTAAGCGAGATATCACGGTGAAAATAAAATGAAGACTAACAGGAGCCCGACCGTTGCCTAGCCATCGCCCGTTCGGCTTTGTCCCAAATGACGCGCTCTTCCCTAGCATTTCTGTCCCTAAAAGGCTCCGTGTCTCGCAGAAAAATAAGCCTTCGGTCCTCTGCGCCTTGCCACCGCGCGATAGCATCTCTAGTCTGATGGGGATCAGGCGTGAACAAAAGTAACAACACGCATACACGTAAACTGGGACAATGTCCAAGTATGAACGCCACGGTGCTGCATATCCGCGCCGCTTTGTCCGGGTCTATGGGCTGCGGCTCGGCACGAACATCAAGTGCCAAATGCGTGAGATTAGAAAGAGAGTGAAACCCCGTCCATGCGGTCCAGTCCGTGGAGTCGTTGATAATGGAAAGGTGCGTTAATCGGGAATAGAAAGGGAGGTTCAGTTGGGGGTAGAACCCATGAAGTATGGTAGGAAACAAGACCGATAAATGAGTCGGTCGTAGATTCGAGACAGCTGTCCCAAGTCGTTCGGGTGAGTGACAGCTCGGATGGCAGCGTGTCGGGATTTGCGAGGTCGGCACGAAGAATATGGTTAGATGGGTTACACCTGCACAGGCGGCTAGTATTTTGACGGTTCGACTTGTTTCAGCATGAATGTCGACGGAGAAACAGAGGGATTTTACGTGGTCGAGGAAAAACCGTTGGCTTTTGGCGGTATCGATGGTGCGGAGGAAGTTACGAATGGTGCTTTCGCGACGGAGGCTGACGACATGGTACAATATTGGGTCGATCCTATGTAAGTATGAGCGAGGATATCGTTGGGGATCGATAGTACGCACCACTCCCTAGCCCAACTAGACACCTGAACCAAATTCAACGCGACCTGTCTGTCGACCCTAGCGGCGTATTCGAAAATCTCTTGTAGAATATCCAAGGGAAGGTAAGGATGATTTGGTTCCTCTACGCTCATACCGCTGTGACTAGACAAGCAGCTAATGCTCGTCTAGTTTCTTTAGTTCGTCGTACTGTAGAGACCGATAAAGGACCAGCAGATCCTTTTGGCTAGCACAGTCGTTACGCGGTGAACATGCATGACTACGTCACGGAATTTGGCATCATCTCTGTGCGGGTCCGTATGGGCGTGATACGCGACAAATTGGTCTGACGCGTGGAATCTTCTTTGGAGATGGTTCAGCCAAGTTCTGCGCGGAGTTCCGTGGAGGTACGTGAGGGAGATCGAAAACCAGAGCGCTAGTCGGAAAACAGATAGGAACCTCTTAGAAAGCATCATGAAACACGGAATTTTAAATTACTTACTTGCAAGAAGTTAAGCCTTGCCTCAGTTCTTGAATTCGGGGTTCGCGTGCTTGAGAGTTTTTGGGGATACTGAGGGAAAGCCCAGGACTGCATCGAAGTGATAACCATGTGTTGAATGTATATGAATGCTATATGAACGCTGACCTTCGAAGAGAAGGGAAAACTCACAGAGCGGAGAGGTTGGAGGTGTGTTAGGTACCTGAATGGATCTGGCAAAGAAGATCGAAATAGGTGTCAGCTATTGCCGCGGCAAGTCACCGGAACCGGAAATCGATTTTCTGAATTTGTGCAGCTTCCTCATATCGACCGCGAAGTGTATAATACCCGGTAGTGCATTAATAGGACTCCGTAAGCAGTATGTTTTCAGTAATGAACAGCCGCTAAGGACATTTGCGTTTGTGATCTGAGACGGGTAAAAACTCTCATCTAAGTATTACTTGTGATAGTAATCATTTTGAAGGCACTCACCGCAGCTGCTGGCCGACTCCAATAATTGGAGACGGGACTGCGTGACTTTCTCCGAATTTGAAGCAGTTGGCACCATCGGATCTGACAAGAGATCAAGATCCAACAGCTCCGTGGACGGTGAACGACTCGATAAGCTCTGAACATGGTACATCTACAGCGCCTTCGCCGAAGAACTCGTCCACCTCATTGAGCACATGGTGACCCTCGAAACCTGTCGGTCGTAGAGATGGTGCTTGCTAATAAGAGTTTGCAGTATAAATCAATTGGTACAGGATCGTACTGGGTGTTTGACTCCCCAGCGAAGGATTGGAGTACTAAATGCATAGCCAATGCCTTGTTTGTACCATTATTTGGTGCGAAGGGAAGCAATCAAGAAGGCAGAGCTTATAAGGCCGAACAATCGCAAGCTGCTAGGTAGGCCCGAGTGAATCAAAATAATGTCGAAAAGACCTTGGGAAGGTGGGAGACGGGCGGCGACGGTCAACATTGTACCGCGTTCGGAAATTATCGGGACATTGTTCACGGCATATGTAACTGCCAATGTGTCAGATCATGATCTCCTCATTAGGTACGGTAGCGCGGACTGCTTCAAAAGTTAGCAAGGGGTCACAACTAATGAGGTTAGCATTTTTACCAACGTCAAACCAGACGGCCTAAGATATCAATGGACAACGTCACACTGGGTTCAGAGACTTCAAGGTGTGCCCTCAAGAGAAAATAGGCGAGTAAAACAGGACATAAATTGTATACAACTATTCTTTGACGATCCTTTCCTAAGATTATTACTAAGCCGTGTCCCCATTCAACATAGCGTTCATAATATGCCATGCCACTAAGACATGCCTGAATGTGCATTAAATAGGGCATCGCACCAACGCATATAAACGCGACGCTCACCACTTTATACCATCGTTCCGGGGAGTCGATGACTGGGAGTTCACTATGCTTGGTTCCCAATTTCGCAAAACAACGCTTGGATGAGAGAGAACGTCAAAAAACATCCGACATCCCAGATAGCGAAAAAAGCACACATGGGGCACAATCCTATTAATTCGCCTACTTTGGAGTCCGGCCTTGGAAGAAATATCGTCCTCCTTCTCGTCTTTTAAATAATCTTCGAAAGATTTGGACGTGTCGTGAAACAAAGTCACGGTTTTCATCATCTCGGTTACCTTCCGGTCGGGAGGGAAAGGATTGGTTGGAGAGAACCCCTAAAAACTAGTCAATTCCTTCAGTTCAGTAGGTATAGAACAGATTCATACCGCTGATGGACAGGCTGACATTCTCTTCATGGCATCGTTGAAGCCTACCGAAGATGACAGGTAGTTTGCTGACTTTTTCCAAAGGTGCCAATTCATGAAGAGGCCGATGATGGCCGCATGGGGATTAGTTTTGTTCAGCAAAGGACCCCAGTCGGACAGAACGGACATGCCGACATAGTTCTTGTCCGTAATATTCGAGACCTCGATACGATCAAAGCTCTGTGGGAACGCGGGGTGACTTTTGAGAGTTTTCGGGAGCTGTCGAGCATCTTTATCAGAAGCGTAGATTTGCACCTTGAATCTACGAAGGCGTTTTGAAAATTCGACCAGTTGGTCCTTGACATAGAAGAAAAGACAGCCTATCAAATCTTCTTCAGTTGTACCATGGGCCTTTCCCGCGTTGAACATCTCATCGAAGCTGAAATCAAGGTAAGCAAAAGTGGGACCAGAGAAGTAGATGGAGATCCTTACTCCCATCCGTCGAAGGGGTGTGCACTATCGTTGAGCATGAGACGATCATCATGAGTAAAGAGCCATGGGTTGGGGATAGCCATGTGAGCATTTATAGCGCCAAAAGGCAGAACCAGCCCATAAGAACGCCATGCCTCCAATGCGAGTCTATGAGACGGTTTCAGGCTCGCATAGTACCGGTCACGGTAATCGACTCTCTCTGGTGCGTTCATGATTTTATTCAAGGCATTATTAGCAACAGGGGGATCTCTGTCCTTCGGTTGGAGTCGATCGAGGAGAAAAGCGGTGGTGTTGGAGGAGAATGTGGTGCACATTGTTGTCGATGGCGTCAGCTGAACCGGGGTACCATTGAGATTTCGAAGTATCTTGGACTCCAAGATGGGCGGAAAGACGCGGGGATCGTAGGAGAGAGGCTGGAAGATAGAGTACCAGAGGTGAAGAGCATGTTCGGCTGCTTCCTCCTACAATTTGAAATGAGTAAGAGAGAATTATAGGATAGTATACATTGTACCCACAACGTCTTCGACAATCCCCAGAATGGACAACATCATAAGATTCCTGCATACGACGACAGGGCTGAAATCATTCAGTACTATTTTGATTGTCCCACTATAGTCCCCTGGTAGTCCATTGATGGTCCTGACCATGTTTCGTAAATCGCCAGAAGCTATGGGTGAAATAAGATAGATTATATATACTCGTAATCTCGGACGCACCTACGAAAGCCAAGGAAATATCTCTGTTCCGTATGTCTGCTATCCCCGTTATCAACCGCGTTAATGATATCGATCGCTGGGATATTTCCCCATCTAACATTGGACTAGCATTAGCACGTAATTAAACTCACAGGAATCAAACTAACAAAATCAAGCCCATTCCAAATATGGACGGCGTCCCTTGTGGCATCCCTGGTGGTGCACCATCGGAATTTTCGTTTACGAACTTCGGGGTCCTCTTCTCCCTGACCCACGCCGGTGACCATGATGGCGATCTCAATGTATTTCTGCAATCTTCAACGACGTCAGTTTCTTCTTCGCTCAGATAAACTGTAGGAAATAACAGCTACCGTATTTGTGCGATCCCCAATGTTTCAACTGACACTCTTTCGAGCAATACCGGACGAGAAGACATCCCGAGCAACTCATCGTACCGTCGTTGAGGCAAAATCGGGACTTTGAAGTGTTCTGGTTCGCGCAGCTGAGGCGACCCAAAGGTGGCGGCATTGGCGTGCCAAATTTCAAACGTGTTTGACCGAACCTTTTCCGTTCTACCTCGAACATCTCTTGTTGGAGACCGTGGCGCGCAATGAGGTCTTCGAGTGCTTTCCGATTGATTGTGTCCTCCACATTCGGATTAGTCTTGGGAGTATTAGAGGAGGGGTACAGGAATTTTAGAGGCTGCTTTGAGTCCTGTTCGAGTTTGTCCAAAAAGGCAAGTAGTATCGATTTCTTATCGTTCGTTGAGGAGAGTGCAGAGAGAGACTTGTCGAGGTTAGAGAGGAGGGCCTTCATATTGGTGGTCATGATAGATGATGGTTACGGATAACGCTTCGCGATCTTATAGTGGTTGGCACGTTGCCAGAAGATTGCGCGGTGTCTATATATTCCGTCATCGCCCTGAAAATAAGCGCCGAATGTTCGCTTCTTGAGTTTAAAATGATGTGCCATCACCACCGGTGCCATTGAAAGCAGTAGCAAAAATTTACACAGTGTGTTAGGGCACACGGGCGCGAGATCGAACCTACAATTTTAAAAATAAAGTCGCGGGGAAGTGGACCTTCAACGATATGATTTTCAATGCATTCGTCTTTCTCTGGAATCGAGATGGGTGAAAAAGCAACAGTGATTGAGTTCCCTCTATAGCGAATACCGTAGATTCCTGTACGTTTTATTAGCGATAATCCGCCCATTCGCATGCCGATAGATCATTCACGGTCTTCTTGGGTACTCGAAAACAAGTTAAAGCGCATTAAGTAAGGCGCAGCGCGCGCACCTATATTGACATCGAAAATGTACGAGTAACAATTATGCCCACACCCAAGAATACACAAAAAGTTCTAAAACAAGAAGGACGAGTACCGTAGCGATGGCACCAAGAATATAGACAGCCAAAGAAACTCGGGGGATCGGTGCTATGCCTTGACCTGCGAGCGTCAAAACATTAAATCGATGACGAATCCATATTAAGCACGAATCAGAAGGCAAGCCGACTACACAGGCTGTCGAGAATGTCCGTCAGTTCTTGTAGTGTAATATATGATGCTATGGCCTCACTACCTTGGACTACGTTATGGTCAGTCTTGTCGTCGGTATGGGCTTCATATATCTGAGATTCTAATTGAAGGTTTGAGCTACTGAAAAAGAATGCTAAACAACATCGTGTATCCTACCTCTCAGTGGATCATGATCAAGACTTTGGAACTGTGATGGACCCGTTTCAAGGTCGTCAAGCATGTCAGAGTATGATTTGATTTGTTCCCCTAGACAGTAGAATTATCCTTTACAATTCACGGAAGTGCGATATGGGAGCTACTTACAACGAACAATCATTGCAGGCTCTGGTATCGGAGAACATCCAATCATATTCCTAGATATCTCCATGTCAACTTCTGAATAAAACATTAGTGTAAGCTGTTGAAAGCAACGCCGTCCGGAACGTACTATCGTCTTGGATCAGATTAACTGCTAGTTCCGGTTGGTTCAAATATCTCGCAATTTCGAGGCTCACGGGATGAAAGCCACAAATCTTGTGGAGGAAAGTACTGACTTCAAGACTTATAGGGCGGTAAACCACTACGTCGTGACCGACATCTGTCACAGAGCACAAATAATGAATGTCCGAAGCGTCTGCAACTCCGAGTTGGGCACCATGTCGATCGTTTGACAGGAATACTTTGGGGACATAGGATCTCTGGTTCTCCATAGGAATGGTCATGTCAATGAATAGGTACGGGACGCTTGAGGGTTCACAATTTGAGTCCGCCTCTATATGAATTTTAAAGTACCGCTGGGTAACTAAAGAATCTTTTAAGACATTCAGTCGCTTTGAGAACTAGGGCTACATACTTTGGGAGACGATTAGTTTGTGCGGGATCCATTGGATACTTTGCCAACCTGGCCTAAAATTCGCGCGCCTTGTGAGAACCAGCGGAAGAAACATTCACGTTTTCCTTCGGTGGTTAGGCCGATGAAGCAAGTCAACTCCATTTTGACGATATCTTCCGGCAATGTATATCTATACACATATTTCAAAAGATGCAGGATACTAAAACAGCCGCACCTACCGCCATAGGCCACTCGAAAGTTCAAGAAGAGTCCCAGATTCGGGCTCTGGGATTATCGAGATCCGGACTGGCAGAGGTTCATCCTCAATGCAGTCAACCAAGAAACGTCTGTCCGATCGTATATCGTTTATGAAGATTTTCCCAAACATCGTATTTCGTTCAAGGGGAAGAAAGACATTTCCATGTAGTGACGTCACCACAGATATGATGTCGTAGTATAATAAGAGATGCTCTTTCGCAATCACGGGGTCCTGATGGCGCTTCATAAATGAATCAAGACCATCCTGAATGACTGGTGAAGCCGGGCGGAACAGATCAGCGAGATTCTTAACGTAAAGCTTGTCCCATGATGGCGAGAACTGCAAGTCGTCAAATAGCAGGCGCCCGTCCGAGGTGCAGCGTACATCGTCGAAAGCCTGCCGCGTTGCTATAGTTAACCCGATAATGCATTACTAGAGATTAAGCCGCTTACGAAGGTCACTTGAAGACGGGTAAGGGAAAATCTGAAGGCATTCTATTAGACTGTTCAGATAGCGTCCTGTGTATAGCTACGATCTTACGACGTACATGAAACGCATGAGTCTGCAGAATCTTCAGTTAGAAGGAGAGGGGGAAAAACTCGGGTCGAAGAACATACCAACACCGCATGGGCAAGAAATTCGAGATGCTTGTCAAAAAGCTTGGGAAAGTCTTTCAAGGCCATTTCCCCTACAGCAGGATAAGCGATGGCAGCATATAATAATTCAAATCCTTACCCGCATTCCAGTAGAATACCAAAGAGGGTGTAGGCCCGGATTGAATAACGCCGTACAGTTGGCGCAGGTTCGGGTGTCTTTGACGATCAATGTAAGTGGTAGGACGCTGCGGTAAGGGATACACATACCTTTCAGCTAGACTGTGAATCTCTAATTGGCTCTTCCATGTCTTGTGACTGTGAGGTCGTTGTATAGATGCTCACAGTCTCGACGTACCGTGAGTCCGAAATCACCAGAGTACTCTTTCACTACCATAACACGGCTCAATGTAGCGACGTCTGCTGTAAATTTGATAACGCCCGTCCTCCTTGCCGAGTTATCAATTGACCCGTACAGGTCATCCTGTGGAAAGATTTCTCGAAGCTGAATATCGGCATAACGTAGATTGTGGAACTAAAATATCATCAGTTCGCCGAAAACATAGGTAGAGTAGAAGAAGTGAACCTTGTTGTTGATGAAGGTTTCCAGGTAATTCGCTTTAATGTAGGATACGTCGCGTTGGATGTCAGATGCCACAGAAAACAGGTCCATTTGCGAATATTGAAGAGAGTTCATTCCGTGCTTCACGTGCGAGATGGATGCATTAGAGCTTAGCGATAGAGAAAGCTACCGGATGGATTCAGGAATATGCATCTCTGGGACTACGAGAAACTGACAAGAAGCTTCGACTTAGCGGCTTCCATGGCTTGTCGGTGACCAGCGATTTCGTCTTTGACGTTCCGCGAGGTAACGAACTGTTTGATGTTTTTCCAAGGGCCTTTTTCACTTCGATTCATCTCGACGACTTTGATCGTGAGATCACTGAGAAACCTGGGCCAGTACATATAAGTGTTGTATGTGCGTTTATCGAAGAAAGGATACAGACTCTTGAAATTTCAAGCAAGCTTTTCGTAGATCTTCGAAATCAACGCCATCATGGCCATCGGGCGCAGACACATTGATGCCGGCATCACGAGCGATTGTCAGGATATCAATGATATCTTGAACCAGCTCCTCCACGTCCTCCTTGTTCTTGCAAAATTGCTACCGAGATATAATCAGAGATGTAAACAGTTGTCGGAAGATCACAAACCTCTAGGTTCGTCAGAAACACTAGGACAACACACCAAGACCCTTCATGAACCCTCCAACCAGTGGCACCATTTCGCCGCAGGCAACGACGACTTTTGCTGCCTCTGCAGAAGCTGTTATGGCATCTTGGAAGTTCCCAGAGCGTTTCTCGACTGTTTTGGAGGAAGATGTAGGCGTGTTCATAGATGGAGGAGGACAAGGAGCGTTGTACCACCCTTGCGCATGGTAGATAGGTGCCGGCATTGCCTCCAGAAGGAGAACAACGAATTAACCCGTCCCTGAGTGACTTGACAAGGCTTCAATCCTCTCTTTCGATTCGTGCCACCGTGCCACCATATAAAACAGCACATTGGAAGTGCTGGCTGATGTGAACGAATAGAGTAAGCATGTCGGGTGGATCCTATAATAACCAAAACACTGGGCTATGATGGCAATGGAAGTAGAGAGCCTAAAAACTCGAAATAGTATCAACGTTCATCGACATCTCCTTTAGACCATGCGTACCTGGATCGGTCAAATGGACCCGGATACCTGATTGAATTTCTCTGGTAACATCTGAGGATGCAACTTCCACGATACATAGCGAGAGGCTTGACTTGACGGACGAAGCAAGATGCCATAGATTGTTCCCACAAATATGGGCACTAAAAGTAGCCAATACATGTCCCAGGCGGATGTCGAAATCGCAGTTAGAATGATTCGTGAGCATACACAATAATTATCAGTATCATTACACGTTCATAAATCAACGCCAGCATGTTTCATCAACTCCGAAACTTCGATATCTATGACAATATCGTAAATATTGGACTGAAGACAAGCGACAGGACTCACGATCTTCTGTATTCTGCATACGAGACGCAAAGGTGCATTCCTTTCCTATGACAACCATTAGCACAGTTTCCTTTGATGATAATCAAAGTACTCTATACCTGGTCCAAAAACAAATTCACCGCCCAGCTGGGAGATATTGCCCTGCTTGCCAATAAGGTTGGGTCTCTTAAGCGGCCCTGTCTACAAACCATCAAATATGAGAGAGAATCAAAGAAACATTGCCATGGACATACGAAAACACTAGACACCGCATTGGAAAATATGCCGAGCTTGAGATAACTGCGTCGTTCTTTCCCCGGGAGTTGCTGCGAGGTTCTCGATGTCCATACCGAGAGCATGGTACAGCTCCCGAGTTGGGTCTGCGTAGATATTCCCCAGGAATTTAGTAGATTCTAACGTCGTTGTTGTGGGTACTATGGAATATTTCGGATGACTTACGTACCTTTGTAGAAGGAGATAGCGTCAGAGTGCCCGCATCCTATTATGATGACTCGGGTCTTGGACCTTTCAAGAGATTCCTGTGGTACAGAAGCAAGCTGTTCTACGTATTGCTGTACAAACATGCAGGGAAAGCACCTGACAGTCACAGAAGATCACGTACCTTGCACGACTGAAACAGTCTGGCGATCAAAATTTGAGATGTATGGCAAGCGTAAGGACACGCACTCCACAGAAAAAGTGCCCTAATGAAACAGTCAGGACGCACGAAACACCAGTTTTTCGAACGACTCAGCTAATGAAGACCACGACAACTTTCTCTGATGGATCCGCGGGAAGAAGAGTACCGAACTTGACTGTACTCCCGGTACTGTTAGATACTTCGATGTCAGATGCCTTTGCGAAGGCAGATTGCTGGGGGAGTTCATTCATGAGAGACATAGATGGTGGTGGTGTGAAGGCAGGTGGGTACCGGACCGGGTGTGATAGACGGCTACAATCACTGCGACGGATTACGTCACCTTGTCACACGGCCTTGTCTCTTACTCCAGTCTTCACAGCGTCGCATTTTTAAAGGGGTGAAACTGCTGTGGATCGTTCAACTCTAACAGAACAAAAAGACACCATCAAATCACCTACATTCAATTCCCGTCGGAAAGCTTGAGAAAGAAAACAACTCGAGGATTCACGCCAGATACTGGAACGTGTGGCACGTAACGTCACTGATTTGGAATGGCAAACGCTCTGTGGGGGTAGTTGATCTCTTTTTATCTCTTTTTTATAACCAATTCCCTTACGTAGACATGCAAATCAGGGTATAAAACTGACGTGAGGACCGAAGGTCGCCTTGTGTTGCGTGTCTTAGATACGCATCCTCAGTCACCAGCTCCCCTCTACGAGTAGCAAGTAGAGGAAGATCTACGCAACGTCGTCGTTGCCGTCAAATCGACCCTCTGTTAGACGCGGCTCTGATTTCGATTTCTGGACACGCTTATGATTTTTCGTAGTAGCCAGGAAGTCAAGTTATAGCACGACGTCATTATAAAGGCGGCATACCCTCACGTTATCGCGTGTTTCTGGCACCGGTCTCTGGGGAATCGCTCCTTGAAACCAAGCCCAATCAGGCCGGGACAGACGATCATGGAAGTGGATTTGCAGGGTGGCCGCAATTCCATTTGAGAACCCACCTCCGACCGACCGGATGTTGATGTTATACGACATCACGCCTTACCTGGACCTGGATCTGGACCGTTGACGTCTTTCTTTTGAATTTGCGATACTTATTCGCAGATCTGCCACTGTTTCATTTCGCTTAACATTAGCACTGCAGCTTGGACGGAATGATCATCTCTGGACGGCGCTTCATATCTTTCACAAGCGGACGCCCCATAGTGATTGCAGTGCTCGAGGCCACCCCAGAAGTGATACACCAACAACACATGTATGCCGCAGTGCATTCGCTTTTGTACAATCGCCGTACTCGTGCTTCTTGACTGTCCGAGCGGTGATTACACATCTATCATTGTCCCCTTTCTTCTCTATTTGTTCTGCTTCGTGGTCTAATAGATCCGCGTTGAGTTCTTCACGCTTGTTTAGTCGCCATCATGACAGTCGGTTTACCGTGTCGATTCTCAAACTGAATCAAATGGTTGGCGTTGAATTCGAGAGTGATTCGACGCCAGGGTCGTGTTTCATGGCTATCCAGACGACGAAGACGATACTTATCCCATTAGGCACGGTTCGTAGATATAAATGTAGGAATTGTACGTATCCTAAGAGCGGCAGAATTAGATCAGATCTCTCTACAAGGTTTTATCTAAAGTAAACGAGATCGTAGCTAACTTTTATGTCATGCAAAACTCTAATCATCAAATCAACAGCGTAGGAATTCCATTTGTTAAGTAGTAAAGTCCAGTACATGACATCTACCTAAAACGATATAACGATCGAGTCCAGCCAAAAATTACTAACTAATAATCACTAACATAATATAATCACCAAGTAGGTACAGATCCAACGAATGTTTTGTCATCGACGAGAAAGTCCTTCTGAGCTGTCATATTCACAGCTTCCCAAAGACAAGCTTCCCCACTCCAGTACTCTTATCCACCTCAACTCCAACCAAGAATGTCTTCTCGCCCAGCCAGTCGATCCTCCTAACGCCACCGTCCCATCCTCCTCCCAGTTTTCTACACCGTGTCTCGTACGCCCTTGCCGCCTTGAGCTGCGCATGCGTCCCATGCCCTAGAACTTCCCACTCTCGGTGTGTCACTCTCGTCGACAAGGTCCTGTGCACAGCGCATAGGAGATCAAGGTTCGTTATTGTCTTTCCATCGGCGTGTACGACGACTGGCCATGGCAACTTATTAGATCTCAGCACGAGCTGATCAGCTTTCGCAGGATCAGTTGCTGGTTGAGAGAGTGTATGGGCGGGGATCAGCGTCCGGGTTTTCCGGTCCACGACGGATTTCGAAGAAGGGGCAAATGTAACGTCGTACCATATAGGCGCAGGGTGGTGTCGGCTCGAAGCGAGGAGAGGATGCATGTGGACGGCCTCAGGCCGGTTGGGATTAGCAAAAGACACGTGATCTGGGGAAAGTTAGTTTGTTTGAATTTTATGAAAACCAACGGAGAAGTGACGTACGCTGAACATGAACACCGGTGGTTGGATTTGAGTGGGGCTTTTTTAGAACAGAACGCGGAGACGGGTGGTTGGTGTTGGAGCTGTTTGTTTTCGGAGGCGAATCGGGTGCTGATGAAGTTGATGAGCTTGTACGAGAATGGTTACTTTGAGGCGATGCAGTTGGCAGGTAGATAGGGTACGGTGCAGCTAAGACATTGAAGTTAGCCCACGATGAAATGCATGTAATATATATCGAGAACTTACGACGATCGTATTTGTAACTGACAATACGAAGCTCTCGGGAATGAGGCTCATGAGGACGGCCGTGTTTGCTTGAGCGTGTGGGAAGTGATGCGTAAGAGTAACCTTGGGGAGGGGCAGGCGCACACGACAAAGAATTGCTCCTTTTCCGCCTTGGAACCTGCCCTGTGGCCGACGTACTAGGGAGAGTCTCCTGCGCGGAACTCCTAGGAGTAGAACACGAACGTCGACGTGTTTTCGAACCGTCTGAGAACGGTGCTGGTTGCTTCCTCGATGATGAGCTGCCTCCAAAGAGACTACGAAGATACGATGCCATGGTTGGGTGTCGCAATAGTGGAGGGTAGAAAAGTGTATCGCAAGAGGTGGTGGTTGAGGTCAGAGCTGTTAAATATCAACCATGACTCGGCCCGAAGTGATGGTTCGATGGAGTAATGAGGAACGCGTATTCGAAGGATCCAAGGTAGCCATAGGGGGTAACAACATGGCAAATCTCGACATCGGCTAGCTACAATGTCCGCCCAGGCAAGGAATCTTGGCCCAATGAAGTGGATATGTGAGGTAAGAGAAGGCGCGAGTACGGCGGACCTAGAATAGACAACGCGTGGTATACACGTGTTGTAGATGTACCGAACATTCAGGAATGCCTTCAGCATTGATCAGTGATCCCAACAGGCGGCTATTAGCCGATGCAATACTCTTCGAAGATGTGATTGCACTCATTCTCCATCCCAATCCAATGGTGCGGTGGTGCGGCACGATTGGAAGGTATTCGCCGGTCCAGTGCCTTTCTGAAATACAACCTAACACTTGCTGGTCAAATGCGGGGCTCTTCACCTGGTTTGGCGGTAAACTTCAGATAATGATAGGCGGGCCACGTTCGATTATTCGGCTGTGCAAAAAACACTATCTAAAATTAATCCCATGTCAGCATTGAGCGATGGACGTAAAAGCGGACGTACCATTGGCAGTTAAAACTTCGTTTCGCAGGATTTATTCCCTTTTAAAAATCCGGCGGTTTCAGTGATTCGTTTTTTGGACGAGTCTGAGACGACAACGTGACTGCGACGCCCGGTTTTTCTCCGTTGCCTTGCTGATAGATACTTATTGTCCGGTGGCTACTACATATAGCGGCCCTGGGAGTCTGTTGCCGCCGATATGTTCCGCAGAAGACCCACAATGACCCAAAAAGACTAGCCGACTTATCTTCGTTGAAACTGTCCGGTCTCTAGATTTGAGTGTCGGATACTTTGGGCAAGGTAGCGACTCTAGCCGGTGCGCCATCCACGGAGAATAGTTCGTTGAGAATCTTGGGAAGTCTGAGCGTGTGGTCGTGTGAGCCTTAATCATAATGAGGCGACGATGTGCATGGAGGAATGGCAATCGTACTTACGATTTGAGCTTCATTGCAGTGATTAAACCTTGCGAGTCGGACCGTTCCAGAAGGAGTAGAGGGTGGCA
>JAUEPU010000146.1:0-121759 GCA_030435615.1 Armillaria luteobubalina
GGTAGAAATTGAGAATCCGCTCAAGGGCTCCGCGCTCCCTGTACTACTGCGTGTCTTCGCGATCAGAAAACCTAGGGCGCGCGCACAGCTATCTGCTTCCTCAAGGCCCTGCATGGTTTATTTTGGGTCACATCCAGGCCGAGCGCAGTAATTGCCTATGACTACATTTTCCGAGGCTCTGTCAGCCCTAGATTGGGTCCTTCTCACGAAAGGAATGCACTAATATTCAGCCTGTGCTGAAATGACACTTTCGTCGTTTGAGTTGACAGGACCATGTGTAAGTCAGTGCTTATTTTCCCACTAGAATCCCTTTGTTCTGATGTATACTCTATTTGCCAAGTCAAAATGTTTGTCATGCGCAGCGGATAGCTGACGTGTATAATGAATAGGTCGGTCGTAAGCACACAACACGGATCCCGACCTCCTGTGCCTTACCTTCCACCTTGAAATTCGGGAACAGTGAATCCTTTGATAGGGCCAGATGAAGTGATCTTGATCTGGATGACGCTTAAGTTTTGGCGCCGCCATCCGGATGTTGTCTTGAGCGCCGAAGTCTGGGAAACGTTTGCTTATCTCGTTTGCCGACGGACGTCAATACATAGTGCATACATTCGTTTAGAAACGTATTTCCTCATCGGAATCATGCTTTACGGCTAACGGTTGACACCGGGCCCTGACGAAGTAGGGTCATTTACATTTACTCCGGTCAGCTAAGTATGCCAAAAGGTATCGAAAACGAGTCGGTGTGCTCGGGGGAAAGAAATGTAGCGCAGCTCTATGTGAAGCATAGTTGTCTTTACTCTGTGATCCCTCAAGACACGGAATTCGAAGACTAATGAATCCGTTGAACATGGAGAACCTGGGAACGGTGTCGACCGATATGGCCGCACACGATATTAGGAGCTGTAGATCCCACAGATATCTGCAGCTCAGTCCATGTCACTCATAGATGAGATGGATTTTACCATCCGGCTCTTTGAGGGGGTGTACTACCCATACGGGATATCTCCACCTACTTAGTTTCATCAATTTCTGCACGAGGGTGATGACCGGAATCGCATCGTGTCTCCGCTTGGAAAAAACATCACAGGTACACATAACTGAACACTCTCCCCACTTTGTCGTCCAAATTCTATCCCGCTGATACAGCAGGACACAAATGCTAACGGTCCAGCTTTGCGCAGTAAATATTAAGACAAAGTATTGAAACGGTGTTGATTAGACATAACGGTGAAGTCGAAACGATTCACTTTGTCCGTTCGCACCGTGAGGATATACCTTTTCAAGAAATATATCCACTACAAAGGCAACAAAAGGTTCATGATACCACCAGTGAAGATGAAGGGAAATATCCACCCTTAAGAAGGGCTGGTCGGCGTGCCAAGGCGTCTATCCAGAGACATGATCGTCTCTGCAGTGATACCATGAGGATAAGACAAAAGGAGGGAACACTGTGATGGGAGCGCTTTACATACTAATAATCAATACATTCGAATACGTTTCAGGTCGAACTAAGCGTCATGGGAAGTCCAAACTCGAAATGGGTGAAGCAAGCTCCGTGGGCTATTTTGGACTCTTCTTGTTCCTTGACGGTAAGCCTTATCCGATGCAGTACTTTCGAAACAAGCTTTGGTTGAGTTAGATCGCCGGGACCTTTTCCCTCGTCCTTCATTGATCGTGAATCTTATTCATTGTCGGGATCGGCGCATGGGAAGTTTTAAGAATTACAGCCGAAGTTAGAGCTTCGATATATAATGATCTTCACTGCTTCTAGTGTTATCAAAAATACACAAAGCTACTGCAACATTACTTTATTGGGAAAAGATTCTCGTGGAGACGTATGTACTCATTTAGTCATACCCACAAGAAAATTTCTTTACTTTGTGTGTAATATAGTGACCCTGTAGCACAACGGTCGGATGGGGGCTTCCCCGATAGAGAGCAAGTTGAAACTTCACATGAATATTTAATTATTACAGGACGGTACAGCCCTGAAGAGTGAAGGAACAATCAGCTCAGAGTTCAATATATAAGCAGACTGCATATTTTCTGTTACAATTTAATGAAGTGTAGCCACTACGCAGACATCCACAGTGCCCTCCGACAGGGAAATTAGGAAAAGAGGCCGATTGATTGCCGATGATCACGTGGGCGTGTGCCGCAACAAAAGAATTAGTAAATAACCGAACACAACCACACCTTGTTTCGCACTTCCTCCTTTCGCGTTATTCTTTGTTGGTAGCAATGAATACATACTCATATGCGACTGCGTAAGATCTCCTATCGTGCCTCCCCGACCTAGGCTAACCGATCTCTTGACTAGTTTTCCGTCATTCGTGGCATTTGATGAACTTGAAAAACACCTATCCTATCGGCTTTGTGGACGTCTGACATATCGAATGGAGAAATATCTCACGACATTGGCTTGTCCTGACATCATTGGACCTTGCGTGTAATCGGTGCGTTCAAGCGCGGTTGTACGTGAGAAATGCCATGACTTTGCACCAACTCAGAAACGGCAAATCTCTCTAGGAAAGTGAAGGTTCTTTTCGTGCCCACGACTGGAGTTTGTACTGGGTCCATTGGGACGACTCCTTTAGGAAGTCTCTGGCGACCTCTGGACACTGAAATGCATGTTTTAAGGTCTCCATCGGGATTTGATCATCTGCGAGTCTCATGCTCACCGACGCCAGGCCCCAAAGATTACACGACCATGGCCGCCGTGGTGTGACTGAGCGACCTTTTTATCGGGTGTACGGATATCGGAGTATGCAATGCGCGCCTTGTGCCGCTCAATTATAGGGTGCGTCTCCGTTCGCTGGATCAATGAAATCCGACGCTCGTGGTGGTGGGTCTCCCTTTGTTGTATCTTCGTGCATTTATTAGGAACTGTTCCTAGTTTCAAATTCGCCATAATTGTGATCTCGAGGCGTTCATCAAGGTACGAATTCATGGTAACCACCCTTATTGCCATAGTACGCTAACCACTGTTGATCTGAAGAATCCTAGTTTATCTTGTACGTTACTTGTTCTGAATACTACCCACTTGTCCCTTAGTTTGCATTCAAGGTATCTTTTACGATCGGTCCCAGGATCGGCTGTGGGGCGTATAGTCAGTGCTTGATCCGCCGGAGAAAGCAGATCGTGTTCTGGTTGATTTCGTCTCTTTACTTTCCGAGATAGCCTGTCAGACTTTCTTGTATGTTTCCTCCGCTCTAAGAACTGCACATCAAAGCCGCTGATGCTTTGGCGTTTGTTTCATTCAGTTCACTCAGTGGATCATGCCGTTCGTGATCGTAAGCTGTTACGACATCGCTCAGGACCACTGACGTGACAATCCTGACACATTGCTCTCGCCGCAGAGACTGAATTAACGTTCTGGATGTACTCTTCTGGATGTCGTTTACTGATATGCCGCATAGCCGGCGTGAGTGCATGTGAAGGAGGTGTGTGTACGTTATTTGTTCAATCATTTGCTCCGGAGACGGTAGCTCGAAGACTATCTGTCTGAGTAGCACCATTCTCACCTACTCCTGCTCCGTTGTAGATTGATCTATTCGAGGACCTGGTTGTGCCATTAACTGCTTTGCCGCAGGCGCTATGATGTGCCTATGCGGCAACTAAACAGACTCCCCAGAGGAGCATGTTACGCTGTGATGAAAAAATGACCTATCCATCTCCTTTAGCGCCCCATCAGCGAATGATCTCCAACGGAGGGGAAGGAGCGCACCGAAAGACTGGATTTGATCAGGCATTCAAATTGGGAGCCACTTCTAAGCGAGGCAGACAAGAAAGGGCAACGATTCACAGGGTGGTACACACGGGCCGTACATCCAGGACTAATTTGTTGTTGAAACACCTTCGAAGGCGAGTGAAATTCTCCGTTCCGTTCCTACTTCCAGCGGCGCATTATCTCATCCGCAGCTTACAGATCTATCTATTCTAGATGAGAGGTACATACATTTGAAGTTCGAGCAATGTCGGGCAAAAGAAGCATAGGCCGGGGAGGCCACATGGATCGACCTTTTCGGAGCCGTTAACCAATCGCGTACATTACCGGAGCAGGGCCGGCAGTTTTTCACTAGAAAGGTTCGAAATACGGGCCTTATTGCCGTAGGTCAGAGTGTCGCTTCTTTGGTGGCTTGTTCTGATAAGACGATCTCGAAATCATCAGAGATTGGGGACAATAACAGGGCACTGGAACGTGGAGGGCCACGTATTATCTTGCCTTCTCTTAGGAAGTGGATGGACACGAGGGCATTATTGCAACGAATGGCAACCAAGGTTCGTGTTGCAACGAGTGATCGGTGGTACGAAAACTGACAGATTCACTTTGAGATGACATTGATTGCAAAAATCACTCCTCGGCCGCCTGCGATTACTGCATCGGGACATCGTGTGTAATTTCCCAACTATTTAAATGCGATGCAAATCCTCCGAGGTACTCCCTTGAACGACCCTCCTACGATTCATGCCCGCTGAGCTGACGGATTCCAAGATGAAACGACGAACGCGACGAAAGGGTACCGAAGACTTCTACAAGTTCGACAGCGCTCTTGCACGAGAAGTCGAAGACAAACGTAGCAGAGGTTGGTCCTCCACCATTTTTGAGTATCATCCGCTGACGTCAGTTTCCAGGAGAGGTTTGTGCCTGCCGTTATCCTGTTCGATGTCCTCTGAGGATCTTTAGGTGAGCTGCGCGGAATGTAGGCGACTCAAAATCAAGTGCGACAAGCAAATACCATGCCAGTCCTGTCAGGTGAGGCATTTCTTTCCCGACGGTGCGTGTGCTAATTCCGTTCTGCAGCGTCGAGGTTGTGCTTCTCTTTGTCCCAACGGTGAGAACTCAATGCCTTCTCCTCCTTTCCCGACCCTGATTTCATAAAAAAGGCAGTTTATCGACTGGCCAAGGGACACGTTTTGTATTAGCAGCAACTGAACACCTTCATCGGAAAGTGGCACGCCTTACTGGGCGAATTCGCCAATTAGAAGATGCTCTATCAACGACACAGGCTCAATTCTCAGATATTCCCCATCCATTACTACACGATGACTTCGCGGAAAGCGAAGGTTCACCCTGCGCTGATGTACCTCTCGATGATTCGGAAATGGCCTCCATGACCGAAGTCCCGGATATGCACGGTACCCTTGCCGTGTCAGAACATGGAATTTCTCGATTCTTTGGGCTTACCGGTGGCTTGGAGGTTAGCGATATTTTTCAGCTCTTTCGTGCCATTCAACTAAAGGTCTTCCCAGAGTTATTTCATCGCCTCTTCATGTACGTCACCGGAAAGCGAGGCCCATAGTCCGGACTCTCGGCTTGGTTCTCTTAGCCCAACATCAACGGTATCCCCCGCCAATGATCTTACTCTTCTTTCCCAAGGGTTTCCTTTTCCTCCGGTGAAAAATAGTGATGATGTTTACGATGTCATCCGGGACCATCTGCCCGTCTGGGACCAGGCGCTGATGTTGATCAACGTGTACTTTGGCCAGTTCTCTTGGATATTTCACGGTCTCTCGCGCGATCAGATCGATGAGATGCTGCCCGTTATCTACCGAAAGCCAACCGCACCATCCCCCGACGAGGATTATACTGGGCCTCACGACCTTGCCCTTCTATTCGTCGTACTTGCTATTGCATCACTAGTGGATGGGGACCGCGGCGCTGAACAAGCGGCACGCTTCCATCAAGTTTCCAAGGCGGCCATCTGTCTGCAGTCTGTCTTGGAGAAGCCGTCAATTGTCACTGTTCAATGCCTTCATCTCATGAGTATATACAATGCCATGAATGGCGGTGATGCGGCAAATGGTACGACTATGGAGACAACCTGGTCGTTGACTCATCTAGCTGTCCACCTGGCGCATACTGTGAGTCTTCTTTTCGTTTTCCTTCTTTGTTTTCTGACATTTCCGTTTCAGATTGGTCTTCGTACGTGAATTTCATTTTACACCCCAATACTAGGCTCTAACACCTTTCAGACCGCGACAGCGAACGCTGGGGTCTTTCGAACAAGATAGTTCAACGTCGTCGTAACCTGTTCGTTGATCTTTACGTGGCAGATGCCTGGCAGGTACGCCGCCCCGAACAAAGTTGGTTATTTCACCAAACTCAATCATACCTCTTAGAGTCTTCACACCGGTCGCCCGCCCTCCTTCTCGATGGCATATTCGGATTGCCATTTCCCCGAGTACGACTCCAGTCATGGAAGCCCCAACGACGTCCAATGTAAGTTCCTCCGCCGCTTATCTCCGTGTTTTTCCGTGTAATGATCATACTCGTTAGTTTGCATCTTCCAATTCCGCTTCGCATCAGAATGCGTCTCTTTTGTCTTATCACACACCCTCACCGCAGAGGCGCCCACTTATACGACCATTCTTGAATTGGATCGCAAAGTTCGCGATTACCCTCTTCCTGAGTCTCTGTTCCCGCAAGGCGATACACCGACTTCTTGGCAACGATTCATTCTTGATCATATTCGGGAGTCAGGTATTTCCAACTTCTTCTTTGTATTCGCAGAAGCTAATGCCTGGCATGCAGTGTTGATGTATGTTCACAGAAGCTACTTCGCGCAGGCCCTGATCGAACAGCCCGACAATCCGCTAAAGAGTAACTACGCGACCTCCGTATTAGTTACGATGCGGTCCTCTGCGACTATTCTTAGATGCGTTCGAGACCAGTTCAGCCAATGGAATAGCGCCTGTGGTAAATATTGGACCATGTGGACTTTTGCTTTTTCCGCAGCCGTATGTTTTCCACATATTCAACTCATTGGCTTCCACTCACATCGGATAATAGGTAGTCTTCGGTACCGTCGTCACAGGGGCTCCTCGGTCTCCACTTGCCGGTTCTGCGATGTCGGAATTGAACCGCGCATGTGTTCTGTTCTCGAAAGCCGCAGTCCACAGTACCTATGCGAAGAAAGCACTGGTACGAATGATTTACTTTCATCCCGTCATAGTCAATTCTTACACCGCTATAACAGCCGATACTTACCAAACTCAGCGAAAAGGCTCATCACGCCCTCGCAGCTGCGCAAAATGATGCCACACCTATTTCTTCAGGAGACAGGGAGGGTTCATTGTGGTCTATCAAGGCAGAAGATTCCACTGATGAAGATCTTCTGATATTTGCCGGACATACCCGGTTCCTTTCCGCAAAGCGTAAGACAATGGCGCGCGATTTGTCTGCCTCCTCGTCCCCCAACGTATTCCACTATTACGACGCCGATCGAACCCCTCCCTTTGCCGCGGAGTATCAACATTCCAATGCTCCTCAATCTCATTACTCTTATTCATATGATCGGAGCAGGACCTCCGGCCCGCCGTCGACCGTGTCAAATCCTAACTTTGCGTTCGATTGGGCACAAGACCATCAGCATCAGAGCCCACATCCCGCGTCGAGTGTTCCTCCTAGGCGTCTATCACGACCGCTTCTGACTTCAGATCGACCCGAGCATTCGCGGGAGATGTATCTGATGCCGCCGTCGTCTCCGTTAGGCAATATTCCATCAACAGACGTTAGCTTGCCTGCGTTTGCAGTTCCTTCCGAGCCTTGTCTACAGGAGCGGTGGTACTCATTCCTCCAGACTTCGGGTGTTATGGAGCATGACACGTTCAACTGACTTCCTTCGCTGCGCGAGTATGTATTGTTGTAATTATACCTGGCAGATTCCCTTCTCATATTGTTAGCGACGATGATTTACCCGTCACGGACGACGGATTGTTGTATACAAACTGTAGCTTGTATTCGGGTACCTGTTTTGTATTCTTATCGCTTACTTATTTCCCTTGCCTTCGGGGAGGGTGCTTAAATTATTACATGTCGTCTCACCGCACGATACCGATCCTTCAAAGGAACAACCCCTACCGTTGAATTCAGATGAATAATCTAGAATCACGTTGCTCTAACAATGGCTTCTTGTTCCGGGGATGAGGTCGGCGTTGCGCACTAGTTCTTAACAGAGGTGCAGCTGGCAATACTGCTTTCAATGAGTTACGCGGTTGTTCGCAATGCTTCTTCATCTTTGTGCCTTCCTTGGACTGTCCTTGGACTGTCCTGTGTTCCATATCTATGGTTCGTACCTTTCATTAGCTGTGGAGGCCATGTAGACTATCCACCCCCATCTCTGATCAAATATTAAATATAACCTGCTTTCGCAGTTAAACCAGCGGGATGCCCGCCGATGTCGACAATTGAACAGTGTCCTTAACGACGATGATGCACCTCCAACTAAATAGCTCCCAAGCACAGAGCTCTATTTCTGCGCCAGGACAGTCAATGTTTTACTGTGCGATGCGGTGTACTAGAGCCCTGATATGCGATAGACGGATCTCGATGAAAATAATAGCCTCCAAAGAAAGTCTTTTCGAATTACTAACCGATCACAAGATCGCGATCCGTCTACCAGATCGTTCGTGCCTGGGCTGCGGTTTTGAGTTCCGACCTTAAGTGGCTGCCCCACCATCTGCACTTCAACATAACCGGGTGGATCCATCAAGATTATATTCCATTAGTAGAGTGCTGTAGTCAGTTGACCGGCTCAGTCAGCGAATTTTCGGTGGCCACTGATAAGCAATGTCTAACTATAATTCTTGATTAGTCGAAGAGTGCTTTACTCCCGCGTAATTGCTACCGCATCTTCAAAGTGGAAAACATAGTATTAATGCCTAATTGAGTAGAATTTAAAGATGCTCCTAGATTATTCCAGCCTGAACGCATGGATTACTGATCCGAAGGCTTGTTTTATCCCGGCAGAATTAAGCTCTATTATTGTTACGGGATCCGCGTAGCCGTACTAGGGATACACAAGCTGGCAGTGGCGCTAACAGAAAGCTCTGGGGCGAGCCACCCTCCATGGTAGTACACAAGCGACCGTATTTCGAAAGATTGTAGTGCCATTCAGCAAGATGGTTCCTATCATACATGACATTATTAAGGGCATCTCGCTTTGGTCTCTGATGCTGAAGTACTCCGTTTGGATTTGACCTCTCAACAGAGGTGTGTACGTGTAGTATAGATTCGCACTCACGATATTTCGACGGCTGGAGATACATGATCTCCATGAGACGGAGAAATTTCGCGGAATTTGGGCTGTTCTCGGGTAGTCGCACGATGATTCACAGTTCGACGCGAGGGAAACATTGGCCCAGATAAGCGATCATACTACGGTCCTCATCCCGAATCACGAGGTGATTGTACGTTATATGATGCCAAGCATTGCTTTCTGACGTCGACCGCTGGTTTCTCCAAAAACATGCTACTACACTCTCCTTCTCAATGAATAGCTCTTCGTCTTCTTATCATCATCAAGAAAGCAGATGCCCGTCGGCTTTCTCCAGGGGGGCTTGAACCTGGTTCCACACGGCCACATCAACTGGAGATTTCGCCAGTCTGAGAGGATATCATTCCCAGACCGTTCCTTGAAGATTCCCTCGAACGATATTGATACCTTAGAACAGGTTGCTACGATGCATTCCCGCTCAACGACTTTGTGAAACACCGTTATTTAAGTATTGACAACCGGTATTCACCTTGTTCACAGCGGCAATGCCTCCGTCATCACTGATATTGCGGACTCCAGCGCCACAGTTGCATCCTCGGTCATGTAGGCGTGAGTCACAATGACTCATTACTGTAAATACCAATAAGAATATCAATACAGTTGATGAACCTGGGAACACCCTTTGAAGCGGACCTTTTTGAACGATATGACGATGATCCTGCGCATCGTATCCAACCTTGCTAATGTATACTCTATTCATTCACCCCGGTATTTAAAATGCTTCGACTTCGACTTCAGCCTTTTATTCGTTAAAGGTCAAATTGCTGGAGCTGAGATACGTACGATACTGCAGACGTTATACCGCGCTCTTACGTGTTTTGTATCGTTTATCGGCGCTCTATCAGTCGTCGCTCTGCTTCTATTCATAGGCTGATGTACCGTTCGCTACCATTCATTCTGATTCGGCTTGAGCCGCTTCACCCATCATTACAAGTAACAATGAGAACTTCGTACTATTGAGAGTCACAGGCAGGCGAAGTCACAAATATGTACGTACAAGTCCACGTCCCCCTCTTGTTCCGTGAAAGTATGGCGATAACCCTGCTGTAGGTAGTTCCTTGTACATCAGTCTAGAGCCGTCGATCCTGTAATTTACGGAAACTCCGAATTCATCTCCCTCGGTCCTTCCGCTTGCTGCTATTCGCTCTCACCCAACGACTTGTGTGTAGGAATAGATTTTGATCAGCAGCCAGTGTTCTCCTCCGGCAGTTTTATTTCTGTGGATGTGCGTCGGTAGGCTAACAGGCATTTTGTACCCTTGCATCTGGATGGGTTACTTCGGAGGACATCAACTCGAACTTGTACCTCCCTGGATAATTATTCACGTGAATCTCATTTCTTGAGCCCTGGACCTCGTGAGTGCGACTCACCGCAGAGTTGGATTTATTTTCGACCCACGGCAGCCTATGACGCATGACTATCAAAAACTCGTATGATTCTAAGTTCTAATAAGGTCTTGCCTTTGGTCTCGCAAGATATTACGAAGGAAAAGTAGGATACAGCCGTAAATGAAAAGCGAATGAGATGATCTACCAGTCTAATAATGGATTGCCTTGCCCATTGAAAAAAAGAATGTTTTAAATGTTGAGCAAGTGTTCTATAATCTTAGAATGAATGAAAGCTCATGCTACGTATCTCAGCGGCCGTAAACCTGTGGCGGTAAATATGTTGAGCTCTAGATCCCACCCTCAATAGGAAAACGCATACCTGGCTAACTCTGACCCGTTTCCCCTTCGGAGGAACAATGAAATATCCTCCGTGAGCGAGCGGGACAATAACGGTCTGATTGGGCTTGGCATGAATAACGCTATACCCTGAACTCGTTGAGCTATCGCCTGAGCTAGGGGTGGAGAGGGGGCGCGAGGATTGACTTGACGCCAAAGACTGAACGTTTCGCGACACGTGGCTCGGGATAGGCGCAGGGACGGGAGCGGGCGCCGCGGACATGCTGCGCGATAAAGATCGAGAGATATGAGATGATGAATGATGGATAGGCAGAGCAGGGACAGGAACAACTGAGGGAACCTTCGCAGAACCCACGACGCTTCCCCCAACCTGGGACGCGCTATCACTAGGGAAAATCATACTAGGTGCTATTGAAGAGCTGTGCCGATATGCGGCGCTTGATACATGCGAGGGCGGCGTGAAAGCACGAGAACGGGACGAAGAATGATGGGAAGGAGCAGCTGAGGGTGCTGGTGTGACAAAGGTCCCCACTTTTGTCCCCGAAACTACTGTTGGAGGACCCTTGAAAGAGATATGAGAGGGCGTATGTGAAGATGAGTGCTGTATCCGATCGGAAACACGGCTTCGGGGTACATGTCGAGCAGCCGCAGAAGTAGAAGCTCCGTGAACTGACATACGGAGAGGTCGATGGTAATGGTACGGTGCAAATACAAAAAGGGTCCGTTAAAGCTGTTCCAAGGACAACAAACGCTTATCTCCAAAAGGCAAGTCCAATGTCATTCCTTTGATTGCCGCGTGTGCCGCAATTTGACGCAACTTTGGAGCCGTTGCTAGGGAGCCAGAAGCCAAGGTGTCGTCAAAATTCACCCAGTGGGAGTATTTGCTAGGAAGTACAAGCGGGTAGAGATGGCGTGGTGAGGCATAAAGACATTTGAGGAAAGCTGTAGAGTAAAAATGGCTGTTGCAGTCCATTTCCGAGTCCGAAGTTTCATCTCGGAGGGAATAACAAGGAAATTTCTGGTCGGTACTGTGACGGAAGGGACTGAGGCGATCTACCTGATTAACCTTTGTCCAACCTACATAATGATTAATTCAAATGCGAAGCAGAATCGAAATTCAAATGTTCGTACCGTCAGTCCGACGCACCTCTGCTGAACCGAGATATACCAATGTAGCCGAATGTAGTGTACTGACGCGGTGCTCCCATTAATCGAAGCTTCTAGGCTTCACCACGAATATTGACGATGTGAAACGAGGTTTGCGAATGTAGACAGGCTGTTCATATCTACTCCAGCTCGAGCCGCGGCGGTGGAGCTCTGCTGTAAGATAGATGGAGCCAGGGTGTCATACGGTGGCGCATCGATAGGTAATCGACCTGGCTTAAGTCGGCACGCATCTTTAGCAAACAACCAGTATACGAGAGGACGCAGACGAAGTCGGAGTGCATAAGACTACTTCAGTCCGATAACGTTCATGTTCAACTCGGAGAACGTGAGCATGACCGAGATTATGGATCCCCAGCCGACTGACATATGATACGTACGTAGGTTATCTTGATACTACGAGCTCAGATGATGTCTACTGACCAGCGGAAAGTTGCGGGAGGTAGGACTTAGAAGAACATCACATGCACACGTTCTTCTTCTCTCGTACCGCCGTGTTCAATTGCATGAAGGGACGCGTTGTCCAGCCCAAAGGAATGGCGCGAGTGTGTAGGGCGCAGGAACGTTTAAGGGTAGGTACTTGCTGGAGGACACGAGTCTGATAACCACCGGGGTAACCAAGGAATCTGCCGCACGTACTAGGGGCGATGAATGATATAGAATATACCTGACAACCAATTAGCGCAGTATAGAGGGAGGGCACAGGACCCACTATATCTCCATTCGCCCTTCAGCAATCTTTCTTCTGCGGGAGCTAAGCGACCACTCTGCGCTGCGTTGGTCAGTTCTTTCACATCAACACTAGCAAAGAACACACAAACACCGAGCCATCAATCAAGTGTACACTCTCCCAGGGAAGAATCGTAGTAGTGAACTTCGTATCGGACTCTGTTGTTGTAGTCAGTGTCATCAAGTAAAGGGAGGGAAAGCGTCATATATCACTGTAGCATTCGTCTGGTGACCGTCAAATTTGTTTGGAGTGTAATTACTTACTTTACAGCATGCTAAGCGACATGACCATGAGCAGGAGTTCACCGAGACTAGTCCAAGCGTACACCTAGAACCTAGGGTTGGTAGAAGAAAAGCTTGTCGGTCAGGATCAGGACAGGTCACAGGACAGAAGGCTCACATTCACAGTTAATTGGACCTTCGGAGTTCCTGCCGAGACGTAAAGCGTACCGAGGGATCCTCTTTCGAGCACTGAATTCGACGTAGTGAGAGTCCAGATGAAAACGGTACGGATCTCCATTCGCATTCCGGTCTGGCCATTTTCGGCAACATGTCAGGACCTCCCTGGTTCGAACCACGATGTTCTCACATTTTTTACATCATGCTTAATGCGTCTTTACTTCTTCAAGCATTGATAGTTTACTGGCGGAACACCGCGATTGTAAGCAAACCCTTTTATTAGGAATGACACATTTCTCCTAAATGGATGGGTTTGTTTCCTGCGGAGTCCTGGAATACGATCACATCTCGTTACTATCAACGAGGTTAGCTATCGATGTACAGCGATCTACGTTCGAAGGGAGCCCAAAATTTTTGTGTCGGAGGGCGTTGAGGACACAAGCTTTGAGGAAACTATTACCCAGGATCAATCACTTGATCGTACGGAGTCGGTCCTATCAAAGGATCGAGTCTTCTCCAGGTCAAAACCCAAGGCACGGGAGATTGGCATCCTTTTAGAGCAGCTAGCTTCTAGCCCAGGAGTACGTCTCATCTCATAGATTTCCTTGGCGAATGGAATAGGTATAAGAATGGAAAGTTTAGTGGGAAAGCGGCGCGTGCTCACCTGAGGAAATTAATCTTCGAGGCACGTGAATATCAGCGTCCGCGACCTTGTAGGGCCTCATCCCTAGCACAGAAATGGTTTATCATCATGCCTTCGAGAAAAGATCAACACATATGTTGAATAATAAGGCTTGATCGCCGTCGTGACCAAGCCCAAAATTCAGTCGTAAGGGTATATTCTGACCGGGAAGGCTAGTACGACACTCACGCCTTCTAGAAATGCGACAACGTACAGAACTTTCATGCTAGTGAAGGTGGCCGTGATAAAATACGAAGCGGACAGTTACAAGATAGTGCGAGCTCCATACCCACGAGGTTCCTAACTTCTGTTAATAGAAACCAGCCTATGCATAACTTCGGAGAAACTGTGGCCCCTTACTGAGAATAGATGTATGAAGGACCGTGTGTACCCATGAAATTTAGGGGTCACGGTAGTGCATGAGCCCAAACTAATGGTCAACGTCGAACGGGACCGATAGTTGTAGGGTGGACATGGACGACTGACCAATGTACATACGGCGCGAATCCTTGCTCTTTCTGTATGCTGATCAACATAAATGAAGACCCCCAATCCCAATCAGATGATCATACCCCTGCGCATTCGACGAATGAGGTCTGCTCACTCGGAACCGAAACATACTGGCGTCCCCGAAGGCATCCTTCCATATGATAATCTTCTTAAACATAGTGTTCTACTTTAGTTGATGAAACGCCAAACGGTGGGAGTCAAGCGAACCTGTTTGTACATTGATATGTAAAGTTTGCTTTCCTGTACTGGTATGATGACGCTGTAATGAATCATGAACGGATACCTGTGTGAATTGGGATTGACAGCGGAAGTTTGTCAAACTTTAAAAAGATACACGCGCTGGTTTTTGGTATGGACCAATATAGTGGCTAGCGTCCTTACGATATAGATAGAACGTTGGTCTGAAGAATGGAAATGGTGGGCGTTTTAGAGACACGCGCAAGCTTAGTTATCATGTGGACACTTAAATATTCTTCACCGCTTCTTGTTCCGAGAAATTTTCAAGAGGAAGGTGTTAATAAAAGATTAAATAGATTAATTATATTAGTTCCATTTCAGTGACAACATTTACAGCGAAATAAACACCATAAGTCAGGGTTGACCTAACACAGAAAGAGAGCATCCAGAAATAGGTAACTTCGTGACCCTTTTGAGATATATCTCAAACAATCTACGGTGTAAAATCCATCTCAACGGGAAGCTGAGTGATAATAGACAACCATCCTCACTCGCAATTATTCTCCAACGAATTTTCTTACAGAGTGCCACAATTAAATTGACTGTCTTCCATTGTTGAGCCTCTCGAATGTGAGCATGTGATAGGAAGCTCGGACTGGATCTCTCTGACATTCGCGGCACAATTATTCAGGAAGAGCTCTTCTCCGTCGTTTCGCAATGACAGACTATCACTCCAGACAAATAGGACAGCGATAGCGGGGAAAATAAAAGTAATTGTACTTATATGTGAGGTAGTATGGAAAGGGCCCATTTTATCGTACGGACGGCTAACGTATGCAGAGATCGTATCTGTAGGAAAGCGAGGGTGATGGGCGTAATCCATACAACGACATATGTGACAACCTCAGTATTGGCCACGGTCGACGGAACACGGGCCAAAATGTATATATATCCAGCTCGCACCGTCTCTTAATGCACGTAATATTACACTCATTGACTTCAGTATGCATTCCGTACTGAACCAACTCACAACTGTGGTTATAACGTAGCTATGTCCCCCAACAAGCGATCCAATTACGACTGCCACGGCGCCATGTCTGCGTGTGAGTGAAAGTAGGATGACCCGGCTGAATAATGTAGGCCTCCAAACAACGATTTTACAATGACAACAATCATCAAGTGCTGGGGCTCTTCTTTGGTACCAGAGTACAATTTTTATGGTATTCCCTTCATCACCCTACGGACCCCCTTTTCCTTCAGCGACGCTACGATAACTAAACATATTCCTATCTCATGCTATTACAACACTGCGATACTCATGAGTTTACGACGCTAACGATCTTAATTCATTTCAGTTACGACGTTGTTTTGGCCGCAGCCGTACAACTCATACTAATTTGACTACTCACTTGCTAGAAAATTGTAGAATATTCGTTCGCATTAGCTACTAAGTATATAGATAATAATGCAGGCAATGTGTGATCTTACCTCACTGTTATGGATATCGCGTACTCGACTCATGAGTCAACACATAGCTGTACTCGGTCTTCTCGGTCTTAACAATGACTACCTCATATTTTCTATTCGAATTCTTTCTGAATTCTTCGTGCCGATGCTAGAATACTATGAACCATTGTAGAGTAATAGTTATGCCAAGATTTCCTCGATATATAAACTTGTAAACAAGTCGTATTAAGAAGATATCAAGCTAATTTTACTACTCTTCGAAGTCCACTTAACTGTGTGATTTAAGCATCTCTAGTTGGCTGCGCCCAGCGCTTGTTGATGTCCTCGTTAACTATGCCTATCGCTTGTTAGCACCCTTAAGGATCCTTCTGGGTGGTTGGAACTCGGCTTATTCACATCCTCGTTCCCGACTTGAGTTTTACTCGAACATTTGTTACTTCATGTATTACTCAAAATACCCCGATCCTTAACACTCGCATTCTATTTATATTCTACGCAACACCGCAGAGGGATCTTGAGTGCTTGCGGAACCTGCGTGGTCACGGGCAATTAGATTACTTGCAAATATCTTGACTTTCCCTTTCAAAGTAAAATTGAACCCACCCTTATTTCGACTATCTACGCATTACACGAGTATCCCGAGACGATACCTCTGGCGAACTTGACTAGTCAGAATTACGATATAAATCAAATTTAGTATAGGAGGTTTCCAGTGTCGGTGTCATGTCCAAGCGTCCAAAGAATATGATACTTCACGTTCAGCGTCTGATACCACAACAACAAGTACATGACCTTGCTGAGGCCTTCATTTCAAGTAGCGTAATGGTAATACATCGCGTTTCTCGGTGTACAATGAAATAGGATAAGGATGGAGGGACAACGTTTTCGGCAGCCCATCCCTTTTGCTTTTATCTAATATCCCTGTACTGATCTCTGCAAGGTTCTTCGACAGATTTTGTTCCGACGGGAGCGTCCTCGAGAATGACAGCTTGTCCCGCCGGCTTCGCAATGATTTCTGAACCAGGTATAAGAATCGAGAGCTTGAAACACGCTTCGATCCGCCAAATATTTGTGGACAGACAATGCAGTGGTGTCGATGTATATTGGTGTGCTTCATGAATGATTTCGAATTTTGTGATGTAGTAGAGTCCCCACATACTGAGAAGAAAACTATGCAACATATTAATACTTTCCTATCCGCATTTATTGTGTGCAGTATACCGTCATCGACATCGGGACAGGTTTTGGCACCAAAAGCGCCAGTGATGAACAGGAAAATGATGATCATTCGAATGTTATACGAGGACTTTAACAGGAATCAACCTGCATAGCAGAACAGGAAACATCGGACACCAATCGGTCCACGGAAAGAACAGACCTTGATAGGAGTACTCGCTAAATGTTCCTACATTTACCAGACAGTGAATAAAATGTACCGGGATGCGCACCTAGAATCCGTGGGTGAAATTCTTTCCCTAGGCTTCGGATTTAGGACCTTAAAAGAACTTGCAGCCAACTGAGGAGACAGACGTACGTACAGGAAACTAGTCGTTCACGATGGAGTCAGGAAGGAGAGGGTCGCTATGAAACGTCTCACGGAATTCCCATCTCAAGACATTCCAGCAAACGAGCAAGTGTCCAAGGCATGAAACAAGAGAAATCGGGAGGCGAAGCATAATCAAGAGTAACTGGACTGGCATAACATTAGCCTTACAGAAGAGCAAAGATGATCCGGGATACGGACCTGAATTTACCACAACCTCAAGTTCTGGCCATTCGAGAGGACGTTGAAGACTTACGTGGGGGACGGAGTTCACCTGGGCCTGGTGGGTACGTTAAAGGTACGTCCTTCGGCCATTCGTGAGATATCGGTCTCATGATAGATTTACCCTCTCGCAGACGATCAACGCTCCCCCTTCACGGTCTACCTCTCCCACAGCAACGGCACGTAGAACTCCCACCGTCCCTAGTGACCAACGTATTCTTCGCGCGAAACGCGTTCGATAGAATTGACGTTCCGGCACAGTCCATCGCTGGACCAGAGGTTTCTACGCCGGACGCAGTGGAACAAGCCCGAGGCCGAGTGGCGAGAACTCTTGGATATGCACAATGTTGTTGGTGGGTGTAGCCAGTCAACTGGGCCCCTACCCTCATCTGGGACTTCACAAAGCAACAACCCTCGATCGCATTTGCGTTAGCCGAGCGTGGCACATTCTCCGGCGAAAGTTTAGTTATCATGTGGACACTTGAATATTCTTTACGGTTTCATTTGTGTTCCATTTTGGTGACAGCATTTTTACAGCGAAACAAAAGAAATACGGCAGGGCTGACCTAACAGACCATCCCGGCACATGTGACTTCGCGACTCTTATGAAAGGTGTCCCAAATAATTTGGGGTGTTTAGGCCATCTCAGCGAGAAAATCTGAGTACCGATAGACAAATATCCCTGGTCTCAATTATTCTGCAACAAAATTCTATATAGAACCACAGATAAGTGGACTATGCACTTCCATTATTGCGCCTGTCGGATTTGGGCATGTAAATAAAGAAGGCACGAATCGGATCTCTCTGACCCTTGGCTTCATAATGAATTAACTGGACATCTTCTCCGTCGTCTTGCAATGATAGACCGTGTGTCCAGACAAATAATGCAGTGATAGGGAGTAACATAAAAGTGACCGTGCATATATGTGAGGGTATGTAAGGTGTCCATTTTATCGTACGGGCGGCTAAAGGGCGCAGGGATCTTATCCGCAGTAAACCAAGGGCATATGCATAATTCGTGCAAGGACGTATGCGCCAATGTCAGCATTGTGTTCATGGCCGACAGTATGTTTGGAGGAAGGAGGGAAAGCGTTTCGGATAGCTCGTCTCTTTTGCTTTTATCACGTATCATCTCTGGAGGGCCTGGAGAAAATCGCCTTTGCCTGGTGCGTTTCTGCGTTCTTCAATTTGCGCTTGGTGCGTTTGAGTGCGTTTTTGATTCGGTCAGAATTCAGTATTACGTGTGTTAAACCAAAGTTCAAGTTTCAATCCTACGTTGTGTCTCACTGCTTCTGGCTTAGCAGGGCGAACATGATCCTGGTTCATTACCGCTGAGATGCCCATACGAGATGTGTATTTGAACAGGAACATCCTCTATGTTTTGACAGGTGTACTCTAGCCTTTCTTTCGGAGCGGCAAGCGCGCTCATCGGCCGGCGGCCCTACTGGCATTGAAGATTCATTCCCTATCCAGAAGCTTCAAGCAATTAGTTCTTCCGTCATGCTCAACACGAGTCTCTTTAAGAACAATTTAACATCAGCACTAAGATCGCTATTTATGACGTACCTGAACAAGGAGTCAGAACGGTAATCAAACAGTATTGGTAGCAGACGAAGTTTGGTTCGCGTCCTCCCTCACGCCATCGGGGCTATCAGAGTCCCTGCTAGTCGAGCATTGCTGCTAATGGGCCACAAGTGGTAATACAAGCCGTGGCCACACCCGGAAACCCAAACGACAAGAACGAGGGTAAAAATCCCTAGGCTTCGGAGTCAGGACCTAAAAAGAACTTACAACCGACTGAATGGGAGACGGACGTACAGGAAACTAGTCGTTCAAGACAGACAGGGTGAAGAAGGAGAGGGCGGCTGCGAAACAATTGACGGGACTGCCGACTCATCACATACCGGCAAACGAGCAAGTGCCAAAGGCATGTGATACTGAAGAGTAATCGAAAGGCGAAGCGTAGTAAGAAACTTAGCTCCCGAGTAATGGTGTACGGAATTCTTTCCTAGTGTCCGCATTCTTCGCCCGGAGCGTACTCGACGGGATTGACTAAGCAAGCGCGTTTCAGCAGAGTCCATCGTTTGACTAGGGCCTTCTAGATCGGACGCAGAGGAACAAGCCCGAGGCCGAGTGACGCGAACCGTTGGACGACGGTTGTAGTACCTCACAATGCTGATGGTGGATGTAGCGAGTGAACTCCGCGCCGATATCTTCATCTGAAACTTTCCGCAACACAACAGCCCACGAACAGATTCAGCACGAAAGGTCAAATTTACGAGGACGGCTCGAAAAGAAATGTGCATATATGCGCTTGAAATCACTTGGTAATCCAATCCACGCAGAAGGAGGCTGCTTCCAGGGTGTAACTACCGTCCGTGGGTCGAATGGACCCATCTCGAGTCCAGGAAAAGGTTCACAGGGTTCGTATACTCCTAATCAGGGGTACTAATGTTCATGATTAGTGTCTTCTAGACCGTAGCAATGGCCTTCGAACCCATGACAAGATTTAGTCAGACGGCCCAAGTCTGCGCCAAGGATTCAAAGTAAAGACCTTGGCTCCTTTGTTCGCTAGACGCACCTATGGTGGGAGAGTGATGAACGGCCATGAAGGACAGTGTAGGAGTATCGTCTTTTTCTAGTAGTTCTTTCTGTCGGCCGGTACCTAGGTCAATTCGACATTATCAATGTCTGTCGGTTCCGATAAGAGCGGTACAAAGACGCGGAAGGTCGTCATTAGTTTTCGGTGAAGCACGGCCATGGAGGGAAGTGTCGTTACAAGCGTAATGAGAGGTATGTAGGGACGCAATAAAAAAACCGGTGGAACCGAATCGCTGGGTCCAAGAGAGGGAATCGAGAATCGCTAGTCATAGTTGCAGATATGGTTACGGACAAGCGGGAAGGTGCGGACGCTGTCAGAAGAAGGTATGCGCCTGTGTTTGCTGACGGAATTCACAGGGATGACCTAGACTATTCAGTAGATCTTGTACTACGTCCTCGTTGCGGGTATCAGTGGGAAGAGACTATAGTGCAAGTCATCGTGGTGGTTGGCGAGAACTCCCCCCTTCCTACGAAAATGTCATCAACTTCGATGGGAAAGAACACCGGAACCCGGCCCGTTGACGTGCAGACACGTTCCGTGACAAGCTCTGACAGTCACACTCTTCCTTTTCCCAATACCATCGAAGTACAGGTCTCTGCTTCCTGAGTGTGCCAAACAAAATCACGGCCCGGTCAGTAGTGTGTGTAGACGGCGGTTACTGGATTATTCGGCGCGTATGCTCCCATCCAAGAGTTCCCTGGCTCACGACGGTCGTAGCTAGCACTAGTTCTCGAGCCAATATCATCATCCGAGCCTTGTAACGATGCGACAGCCCTTGAGCTTGAGCAGCCCACACGTTAGACTTGCATACGGCATTCGTCTCCAAGCTGGCGTAGACTGCCATCGTAGAATGACGATTTCAAACCAGGTGCGAATCTCACAAGTTCCTGCCTTTAATCGCACTGACTTGGAAGGGGAATGCAGCTACGAGGTTAGTATCGGCGTGAGCCCCTTCCGCTGCACAAGACATGATGCATATATGAGCCTGGAATCCTGTCAGACAACACGTCCTCTTCTGGTCGAGTGCCTTGGTAATCCAATACACTCGTGCAGAAGAGGAATGCTGTCAGATCGCAGTTGCGCTTGCACACCGTTCGGGTCTTGGGTAAAATGCTGTGGGGTACGTCCGCTTCCAACCAGTTGATCCGTCGCTGATGATTCGTATAACCGCCGGCTTCTGAGTCATCCAATAATCCCAATGTATGAAGGCGAGCAAAGTACGCATATCGTATGTCAGTGAAACTATAATGCTGGCTTTGAAGACTAATCTTTCTTAGTGCCATGTTAACCCTAAGGGCAAAGCTCATCATGAATTGTTTTTCAGAGAAGACCCTGTTTCGGAAGCAACACGTTGGACTCTAAGACCTTGCTAAGCCTTTCGGCGCCTAAACGAACACCAAAAGTTTCTTCCATTTTCTCTAAGATTCCATAGACACTTTCACTTACTCGAAAATACCAGAAGGTAGCAGAAGATTCCAGAAGATTGTAACATTAGAACTATTTCCGTAGCCTTCCTTAGTATATAAAGAAATGTCCAGCTACGAGATCACGATCTATTTTTTTTGACCTATCATTTACCTTGTGTGAATTAAGTTTCTGAGACAACTATGTTCAGCGCTCGTCGAAACTCTACTTAAACTCAATTCCCTTCTCAGGTAAAGGAACTCGATTTTATCATTGAATACTTAGCTACGTACAAATCTTACGCTAACTACAGTATTCATAACAAGAGTATGGTTACCGTTCGTACCTCGTACGGTCGACGTATGTTCGCTGGGATGACAGAGGAGAGTACCTGTCAATCTAATATGTAGTGAAATACGCTAGGGAGGATTGTTTCAATCTTGTCCAATAAAAGAAATATTCGTCATGAGGAAAGTGAAACGTGACCATAACTATATGTGGGGGATGTAAGTGGTCCACTGTACAGTACAGAAGGCGGCATGGGGTAGAGAACGTAACTGCAGGAAAGCGAGGATGATAAGTATAATCCGTGCTATCATATACAACACTATGCCAACAAAAGTCAGGATGATGGAAATCAAAGACAAAATCTTCACCCAAAGCTTCTTGCTTTCCCATGGAACAAAAAAGACTTTGATCAGCTTCTGCAACCATGCTCGTTTGACAAAGCCTGCAAGATCTAGGACGAAACGGATATTGTTCCCTACGACGAGTCCAATTAAGACCGCTATTGATGAAAACCTCCACAGTACCATCTTAGCGTGTGATGGAAAGGAAAATGACTCCGCCATACAATGGGTGGCCCAAAATAAGGAACCGACACATACCATGGTCCAAAATCGTTTCAGAGCTTCTTCTGAGGTACCCGAGTAAAAACGAAAATCACAGATTTCGCGTGAAGGGATCCCAAAAGGGGCACGCAGTATCACATCCATGGTCGATAAACATTTACGATGTGCCCACCCTGCCAAAGACGAACTTATAGAGGGAACGGAGTCTGCAGGATCGCTTGTTTCTGGCCCCTCTCCCCCGTCCAAAGAAATTTGATACTTCACGTTAAGGGGTTTGTACCACCACAACGAGTATGTGATGACACTGAGGCCAGCAAATGCGACTGCACTTATTTCGAGTAGTGTAATGGGAAGGTGCTGTAAGGCTCGAGCGATGCATTGCACGATGAACCATGATAATTGAAGCATGGCAATCGTTTTCGACAGTGTGTCTCCTTTACTTCTATCCTCTATGGTCTCCGGACTGATTGCGGCAAGGTTTGTGACCAAACCCGGTTCAGATTCAAGCGCTTTGAGAGTAACGAGTTTTCCGGGAATATGGATGGTTTCTAAACTAGGTGTATGGTGAGGTGGAAATTTAGGATCCCGGAACCCGTCGTGATCCAATAAGTAGTCACTGACTGACCATGGCAATATGGATGGCAGGGGTGTCGGTGCAGGTTTTTGGTCGATTGTATATGTATGGGTGTAATAGAAGCCTCCCATACTGAGAAGAAATCCATGGGCAAGTGTTAGCTTTGAATTCTCCTTTTGCCCCGTCGCAGGATCCATCACTGACGCGATAGAGTCATATTTTCCTGCCGTATGATATGTGAACAGGATTGCTGATGATATGAAACACTCACCATGACACAATTTCCATGACACGATGAATTGCTCTGCAGCCCATGCAACAATGACCTCTGGTGCCAAAATTGTGACAGTCAGAACTTTGGCACGTTCGATGGCGCAAGATATTGTTCCTTTTGACGTGATTCTATGACTCGGGACATTGGGATGCACGGCAAGCCAAGTGCATGCGAATATTGTTGCGAGACAGCTCCATATGATGCTCAAAACTGTACGCTGATCCCCAATACATGCGGGTTCATCCTTCTCCATATCAGGATATTCCTGCGCACCAAAGGTGTGACTGACAAGGAGGAGAATATAAATGATTACGAAAACTTTATGCATGTCGGTGATTAAATGACTTCGATGACTGTGACGTGGATTAGACTGCTGAGCAGAACACAAAATATCGAGGACGGACCTGTCCACAGGAGATACCTATACTGATCCAATGGTAAATGTTCAACGAACTGTTTAGACTGGTGGAGAACTGAGAAAGGAGTTGTTCGGGAAAGCGATGGTAGAAGGCTATCCTAGAGAGAACTACGGATGGTGGCTTGCTTAAATGAGATGTTTGTGAGAACATAAAGATTTTACGCTATCGTTGTGGATACAGCCTTTGTTGGAGGGTGCTGTATCTCTGATTTCTATCAACGTGGTTCTTTAATAACGATGTTCATGGTTACGGGTACCCCAGACCGAAAATTCAAAACACCGGGTTTATAGGAAGACAGTCATCATAATGTGCTATGCCAATGTGTTAAGCCCTAAAAAAAGACGTAGCATGATATGAACCATACTATTCAAAGCAGTATAGTATGTACTTTATGGGTGGCTCTTGATATCTGACTGCTATGTTAACCGTGTGAGCAGTAGAAATAATTACAATGTGGTTCAAAGAGTGAAGATAAACAGCACCATGAGGCCTTGTATGCTTCTCGGAAATTCAAGTTCCGGTAAGAAGGCTGAGGAAGTCCAGATGTAGACAGTGTCTTGTGGGATCTCAGACTTCTTAATTGTTACAGCCATAATCAAGCAGCGAAATACTTTGTGTGGAAATAACTGTTCTTCCCGCACCAAACCAGTCGCCTGTGTGAAGAGGAATAAATTTAGATCGCTGTTGAATGCTGAGCAGCCGGTAATTTCTCAAAACACTCACGTTCAGGTCAACGAGGAAACGAGAAATTTTCGAAAGCATGAGAATGTAAGTTGGGCTCAAGAATCAAGCAGAAAGCTCCACGAAATGGTACAAACAAATAAAATATTTAGCTGTGTCGTTCTGTATGAGGAATAGAGATGACTGATACTTCTGACCTCGCGTCAGGGAAATGAGTGTTGATCAAATGCTACAGCAACATAGCAGAGGAGAAGCAAAGTGTCAGGAAGAATAAACTGTCTGACTTTCTTGACGCAATATTGATTCCACGGAAGGAAGAAGATGATCCAGATACAGCAACCGAAATCAGATGTCAAGCAGTATCATCAGATACACGAAATTCTACACTATGGCAATAGTACTCAAAAAGCCGCGCGACGTAACAGGACGGAATCAGAGCGCCAGTGGAAACAAGGTGGAGACACGTATGTATCCATAGCCTCTTCAGAAACGCTTCAGCTAAAGAACAGTGTGGCCCGTTAGTGTTACATTCTTATATGATAGACATATGCCTCCGCAGCGGGCCCAGGAGAGCTATGTTTCTATTAAATGGATGTCCACGTATTTTTTACGTCCGAGAACACTCGAATGAAATTTGACTGTCCCCTGAGCGGGTCTTTCTCTTCAGGAAAGTCCAGGTTTGAGGAGGGAAATGACGACACAACTGAGAGTGTGACATACTGATACAGTCGGAATGCGGAATGGATGAAGACTCAGATGGGACTGTTAAGCAGATAGGCAGAATTGCGTGACCGAAGGTCCAACGAGAAATAGAAGGAGGCAGGTCTGCAGAGGTTCCGCCTCCTTGATTCGAACCATGATGAACCTTGATGAACTCGGTCTATGTTTTTTTCCGATCCCTTGGAGTTTGTTGAACAGGTGGATTTCCGGTTATCACATTTCTACACATTGTTTTCCTCCCTCGAGGTACAAGAGGAATGGTGCGGCTACACTTCAGATATGGGTCTGTCTTGTTGGTTGATCGACGTCGAGATTTTTACCCGCCATTAGACCTCTATATCTCTATTATGCACAATTCTTTCAAACGAGAACTGGCTCGTCGAAATTACTATTCTTGATGTCGAGCTGAGTCACAACTCTTATATGTGGTTATCGTCTCATGAACATATTTCAAAGAAGTTTCTTCGCATGACATAAGTAGCTCAGGGATGACGCCTACCGCTCGTTCATCTACAATAAATATCATCCTCGCCCCCGCGCAGTGTAGTTCTTATGCTGTAATAAGTGTCCTTACATGTGCGTCTTAGATCCGCTGTGCCCTCAAATTAGGCGGCATTCGCAATGGCTTTTGAACCCTTGAGAAGGGTTGGTCAGACGCCCCAAGCCCGGGCCTGCGCCAAGGATTCGAAGTAAAGATCTTGGCTCCTTTGCTCGCCAAACATGATTATGTCGAGAGTGACGAATGCCCATCAAAGCTGAATTCTTCTCCCTGCTAGTTTAGTCAACCTTCGTTTGAGGGCCTCGAGTCAAAAGGCAAGTAATACACGAATGTCGCATATCTTTGCAACTAGGATGCAGGGTTTGAAGGACAGTGTAGCAGTATCGTTTGCTTCTAATACTCCTTTCTGTCGTCCGGTCCTTAAGTCAATTTTTACACTGCCGACGCCTGTCGGTTCGGATAAGAGGGGTGCAAAAGTGCTATAGGTCGTCATTACGAGATTAATTAGGGATGCAATCGAAAATACAGCAGAACCATATCGCTGGGTCCAAGAGATGGAATCAGGAGTCGCTGTTGATGGTCGCAGATGTAGCTATGCACAAGCGGGAAAGTGCGGACGCGGATGGAAGAAAACATGCCCGTGTGTTTTCTGGCAAAAATCATCTGGCTGACCCAGATTATTCGGTAGAGTTTGTACTACGTCCTCGACGCGGGTATCAGTGTGCAAGTCATCGTAGTGGTTGTCGAAAGAACACCGGCACCCGGCCCATTGACCCGTAGACACCGTGACAAGCTCTGACAGTCACACTATTTTCCCTCTTCCCAACACCGTCAAGGTAGCCCTAGAAGAGGACACAAGGAAGGACAAGCGCCGTTCCGCGATGCATATTATGACGAACAAGGGCGATGGCATCCGCAGTGTAAGAAGGAGGTGGCAGGAAGGCTATCTGAGAGGAGTTAAAGGCTTAGGCGTCGCGGGTTAGTTGTTCGGCCGTTCGTAAAACATCGCACTCATGGCTAACCATTCCGAATCACCATCGTAGTACACTTTTACCCCGAGAAGCGGTTTCCAGGCTTCCTGTCGACCACATTTGAACCTACACCGGCATGTTCATTCGGCAGCAATGTCAGATTAGGGAGCTGATTCACCAGAGCAAGCAACCTTCGGGGTGCTATACTATTGAGGGCTCTACGAGGCGCAATAGTCTCTGCTTCCTGAGTATGCCAAACAAAGTCACAGCCCGGCCGGTGGTGTATGTAGACGGCGGATAACGGAATACGGTGCGTATGCTCCCATCCAAGAGTTCCCTGGCTCACGACGGTCGTAGCTAGCGCCAGTTCTCGAACCAATATCACCATCCGAGCCTTGTAACAATGCGACAACTCTTGAAGCTTAACAGCCGTCTGCTGGACTTCTTCGTCTCCGACCCAGCATAGACTGCCATCGTGGAATGATGATTTGAAACCAGGTACAAATCTCATAAGTTCCTGCCTTTGATTGCACTGACTTGGAAGAGGGATGCAGCTACAAGGTTAGTATTGCTGTGTGCCCTTCTGCTGCATATATGAGCCTGTAATTCTGTCAGACAACACGTCCTCTTCTGGTCGAGTGCCTTGGCAATCAAATACACTCGTACAGAAGAGGAATGCTGCCAGGCTATAGTAGCGCTTGCATCCTGTTCGGGTCGTGGATAATACGCTGTGCGGTACGTCTGCTTCTAAGTCCCTTGGCTCTGGGTTATACGATGTGTATGCTGAAGATCAAGGGAATAAATGCTCACCAGGGGTGTAGTCGGTGCATTACACGCCAGTATTATTACCCAAGAATGTTCACAATGCATTATCCCTCAAACACACGATTGGTGTACCAGGCGTCTTCTGTTTCCCTATTATCGCTGGTTAAGTCGACCTTCGTTTGGATACGGCTTGAAAATAGATTACAAAGGCGAGTGAGGTATGGCTATCGTCTATCATCGAAGCGGTGATGATGAATTTGATCATTGTGAAGCGGTAGAGTAATATCGTGGGCCTCTACTACTTTCTGTCAACCAATGCTTGTGTATCACAAGGATTATGCAATTCTTCTTCATCGACGTATACTCGTAGGGATGACACAGAGTTCCTGCCAATCTAATATGTAGTGAAATACGCTAGGGAGAGCTGTTTTAATCTTGTCCAAAAAACGAAATATTCGCCATGAGGAAAGTGAAACGTGACCATAACTATATGTGGGGGATATAAGTGGTCCATTGTACGGTACAGAAGGTGGCCGGAGGTAGAGAACGTAACTGCAGGAAATCAAGGATGATAAGTATAATCCGTGCTATCATATACAACACTATGCCAACAAAAGTCAGGATGATGGAAATCAAAGACAAAATCTTCACCTAAAGCTTCTTGCTTTCCCATGGACGAAAAAAAAACTTTGACCAGCTTCTGCAACCATGCTCGTTTGACAAAGCCTGCGAGATCTGGGACGAAACGAATATTGTTCCCTACGACGAGTCCAATTAAGACTGTTTTTGATGAAAACTGCCACAGCACCATCTCAGCGTGAGATGGAAAGGAAAATGACTCCGCCATACAATGCGTAGCCCCAAATAAGGAACTTACACAAATCATGGTCCAAAATCGTTTCAGAGCTTCTTCTGAGGTACCCGAGTAAAAACGAAAATCACAGATTTCGTGTGAAGGAATCCCAAAAGGGGCACGCAATATGAAATCCATGGATGATAAACATTTATGAAGTGTCCACCCTGCCCAAGAGGGACTTACAGAAGGAACGGATTCTTCAGGATCGTTTGTTTCCAACCCCTCTCCCCCGTCCAAAGAAATTTGATATTTCACGGATAATAAGTCCTCTTCTGTTCGAGTGCCTTGGTAATCCAATACACTTAGGCAGATGAGGACTCCTGCTACCAGACTGTAATTCCGCCTTGCGCACGGGTCTTAGATATTATGCTACGGGGGTGCGTCCGCTTCCAACGAGGTGATCCAATGCTCATGGTTGGTATAGCCTGCGCCTTCTGGGACATCCAACAATCGCTATGTATGGAGGCGAGCGAGGTACGCATATTATATGTCAGTCAAACGATAATGCTGACTTTGAAGACTAGCGTTTCTTAATCGCATGCGCTTCTTTCTGTCAACCGATTCCTGCATGGCACCAACATGAAGACAAATAATCTTATATCGCCGAGTTCGGGAGAGAGCGGCCTTAATGAAATTCACGTTTGCGAACTTGGAATTGACTCAAGTGACCTATCCTCTGCTTTTTCAACTCTCAAGGATCCGCTCGTGCCGAAGAAAACTTCCAGCCGATGTTCCTCGTGGTTCTAGAATCTTGCATTTATAACGTATACCGCCAGTAGCCTTATGGCTTAGTCGTTATGGCTACTTTTAAAGTAATGACGTTGGGATGTTTTTTGCTGCGTTGCCCGAGTTCGAACCCCGATCGGGGCAACACCGAGACCAACGTTTGTAATCGATATTTCATTGTAAAACCTCTGACAGAAAGCCCTGAGCTACGCCAATCTCTCATTTGGGTCAGTCAAAAACACAAAATAAAGTCTACGGAGCATCTCCTGCCTGCCGCACTGCCAAAGTGTAAAATTTCCCTTCTCCCGCTTGAATTTTCTGTCGCGGTTGTCGAGGGCGATAGCGCTAAGATAGGCCAGGAATGAGTTCGTAGGTACACTAGTCTTCACTGTAAACACTGCTGATGGCGATCGCATCCGAGATTTATACCTCGCCTAGATTCCAATTAGTCATGCACAGTGGTCAACGACCCCAGTTCCAGCTTAGTATCCTTTTGTGACCCTCGACGAGTCTTGCAGGCAAACGGGCTATCGGTTCGGACGTCTGACATCTCTATTGCGGGGGTCGAGGGCCATGGCACAGTGACAGTTGTAGCCTTGGAGAACAAAGATTGTGTAGAGGATGCTGGCCACACCAACCATAAGAATTCAGGCTTCTTATTGAGACTACGCACCGTCTGCGGTGCGATCCAATCCGCAGAAGTGGTTCAATCTCATGCAAGAGTCAATGGTACTCCAACGGTTGGCATCCGCCTGCCTCTTGCCGCTTAGTCTTAGGTTCACTTAGGTTAGTCTCCCTGAGTAACAGCATGCAGAACTCCTTCCATCCCTAATGACTGCATATTCTTCGCGCGGAACGTACTCGGCGGGATCGACTAAGCAAGCGCGTTCCTGCAGAGACCACCGCTTGACTGGGATCTTTTACATCGGACGCAGCGGAACAGGCCCGAGGCCGAGGGACGCGAACTGTTGGCCGAAGGTTGTCATCCCTCCTATCAGGCCAGTCAAGCCCGCGCCCATCACCTCATCTGAGGCTTTCCACAACACAGCAGCCCATAAACGCATACGGGTTGACCGAACATGGCATATTCACCGCATCATTCCCGCATCGCCCGACGTACAGCCCCGAGGGACAAACTTGCGAGGATGGCGTGGAAACGAAACTTGGAATCATCCCAGGGAACATGTGCTATTCCGTTCGATTTTCTTGGTAATCCAACACACCCGTGCGCCGAATGCACCCCTCTCGTGCACAGAAAAATGTCCTGCAGGGTGTGTATACTCGGTGTTCATGATTGGCGTCTTCTAGACCATCTCACCTTCGAACCACTGAAAAGGGTTGATCAAAACGTCCCAGGCCTGAGCCTGCGCGAGGATTGGAAGCAAAGACCTGGGCTCCTTTGCTCGCTAGATGTGCCCATGGTGGAAAGTTACGACTGGCCAAGTCCCTAAGTCGAATCTACGCTGTCGATGGCTGTTGGTTTAGATAAGAGTAGTGCAAGGTCGCTGCGGGTCGTCATTGAGAGGAGAGTCGTTAGGAGCGAAATTAGGGACGAACTAGAAAATACAGTGGAATAGTATCGCTGTGTCCAAGAGAGGAGAATCAGATGATAATTGCAAATACAGCTACGGAGAAGCGTAAAACTGCGGATACTATGGGAAGGAAACAAGCCCCTGTGTCTGCTGGCCAAATGCACCGGACAGACCCAGATTATTCGGTATCTCTCGTACATCGTACTCGTTGCGGGTATCAGTGAGAAAAGACTAGATGTTAACGTTCATTGCGTGCACGTCATCGTGGTACCAGTTAGCGAAAGAGCGTTCGGAACCCGGCCCGTTGATGCGCAGACACGTTCCGTAACAAAGTCACGCTCTTCCCCTTTTCCCAACATCGTCGAGATCGCGCTAGAAGAGGAAGAGCTAGCCCCGTTCCGCAATACATATCAGGAGGAACAAATGCGACAGCATATGTAGTGTAGCATGGAGGTCGCAACAAGGCTATTGGAAAGGACGCTACAGAGGTACAAGGGAAAGCATAGGCGTTGCGGGTTAGTTCTTCAGCCATTTGTAAGACATCGCACTCATGGCTAACCACTCAGAATCACCCTCTCCGTGCACCGCCAACGCCGATGACACACCGAGGAGCGGCTTCCAGACCTCCTGTCGCCCCGAGGACCCCATGTCTTTCGTCGGCAGCGATATCGGAATAGGGAGCTGATTTATCAGAGCAAGCAACCGTTGGGTAGTTATACCATCGAGGATCCCATGAGGCGCGAGAGCACAGGTCGCACAGGTCTCCTCTTCTTAGATGGATGTGCCGAACAAAGTCACGTCCCCCGGTCAATAGTGTGTGTAGACCGAGGATGTCAGGTTATAGGGTGCGTATTCTCCGATTCACCAGTTTCTTTGTTCACGACGGTCGTAGGTGGTGCTAGCTCTGGAGCCAATATCATCATCCAAGTCTTGCTACAACGCGGCAGCCCTCGAACACGCGCGGGAAACAATAATGCAAAGCACAGATGCATCCGAACTGGCTTATACTATTATCGTCGAGACAATTTGAAACCAGGTACGAATCCCGCATGTCCTTGTCTTTGATAGCGCTCACCCGAAAGAGGAATACAGCTACGAACTCGATATCGGCGTGTGTGCTTCCGCTGCGCAAGACATGATGCATCTACGAGCCAGGAGCTTTGTCGGATAATATGTCCTCTTCTGTTCGAGTGCCTTGGTAATCCAATACACTCGGGCAGAGGAGGACTCCTGCTACCAGAGTGTAATTCCGCCTTGCACACGGGTCTTAGATAATATGCTACGGGGTTGCGTCTGCTTCCAACCAGGTTATCCGACGCTCATGATTCGTTTTCTCGCCAGATACGCGTGTGGTGGGACAGTGACAAATGACATCAGACCTAGATTTTACCCCTCCCTAGTTTAGTCGACATACACGCGAGCGGTGACCCCCTAGAGTATAAAGGCGAGCGAGGTATGCATATCATATAACAGTGAAACGACGATACCGACTTTGAAAGACTAGTGTTTCTTAATGACGAGCTTTTTTCTGTAAACCGACTCCTGTATGGCACGAAGACAGATAATCCTACCTCCCCGTGTTTGGGAGAGCGTGGCGAAAAGGGAATGTGCTCTTGGGAACTCAGAATTGACTCGAGTGACACATTATTTTCTTTTCAGCGCTCAAGGATCTGCTCGTGCTCAAGAGAACTACCAACAGATGTTTGTTGTGGTGCTAGTATAGCATCTATAAGATCTGTTGTCAGTAGCTCTATGACTTAGTTGTTATAGCTACTTCTCCCTTGAAAATGCTGTACCTTTTGACTGTGTTGCCCGAGTTCGAACCCCCCTCAGGACAACACAGACTCGCCAAAATTTTCATAATAACACCTTTGACAGAAAGGCCTGAGCCTACGCTAATCTCTTATTTTGTCGCTCGCACAATACAAAAGAAAGTCTACAGAGCATCTCCTGCCAGCCAGACTGCCACAGTGTAAAATTCCCGTTTCTCCCGCATGAATTCCTCTTGCAGTCGATAGCGCTAAGAGAATATCCATCAGTCAAATCAGCAAGGGCGAAAAGGTGGACGACTGACCAGTACATCGTCGATATGCAATCGAATAGTACATATGGTCCAGTGAACAAGGAGATTTGCGGGACTCACAACTAAGTAATAGGCACGAGCATAAATTTAGCTCAGAGCCGCTCCCCGCGGAAAGATTGATTGACAGTGAACATGAACATTCCTCGGGTTCACAGAATCTCACAACATGAAGCCCTCGACGATGATGTTGTCCTTGTCTCGAACTCGAATTGGTGCTAGATTTCCGCCCTCCAGGGAGGTACATAGGTAGGACCTCGATCGACGCCATATCGAATGTGTCTGCAGGCTCACAATGTTGGTATTTCGCAGATTGAGCAGGAAGAGTTGAGCAAAAGCGATGAAAGGAAAGAGTGGGACATAGCCCTCGCGCAATGATGGTATAGTCGACCCATCTGCAAGACCTCTCAAGAGAGCCATGGGCTTCTAATATAACTTTCGGATTCTTCCTGCGCGAGCCTAAGATTCAGACGTCTACTTCGCCCGGCGGCTGTGAAACACTTCGCGGAACTGTCATCCGAAGACTTTCCGCTAAACGAGCAAGTGTCAAAGGTATGACACAGGAACAATCTGGAGGCGAAGCGTACTGAGAACTACCCCGTGGCAGCACGCAGGATACTGACATAGATTCGGCACAAACTTAGATTCGAGAGGACACTGGAGACGTACAGAGGATGGCGTGGGGCACAGAGCTCGCCAGGGCCTAACGGATACGTTCGAGGTACATGGTGCAGATGTTTGTAATACATGGCTCTCATGGCAGATTTTCCCGCGCGCAGAATGTGGCTGAGAAGATCAACGCTCCGCCTTCTTGGCTACGTCTCCTCGAGCAACAGCATGCAGAACTCCTCTTCGCGCGGAACGTATTTGACGGCATCGACTAAGCAAGCGCGTTACTGCAGAGTCCATCGCTAGAATAGGGTCTTCTACATCGGACGCAGCGGAACAAGCCCGAGACCGTGGGATGGGAACTGTTGGCTGAAGGTTTTCAGTTCTATCAGGCCAGTCAAGTCCGCGCCCATAACCTCATCTGAGACTTTCCACAACGCAACAGCACATGAACGCATTCGAGTTGGCCGAAGCTGCCTCATTCCTGCATCGCCCGATGTACAGCACGAGAGGACGAACTTGCGAGGATGGTGCGAAAACGAAATGTGCATATATGCACTTGGATCAACCCAAGCAACATGTATTCTTTGGGTTCGGGTGCCTTTGTAAACCATCACGACCGTGCAGAAGAGGGCCGCTGCTAGCGTGTAATAACAGCTCGTGCGCCGAATACAACCCCTTTCGTGACCAGGAAGATATCCCCAATCAGGTGTCCTTATGCGTGATTGACGTCTTCTGGACCATCCCACCTTCGAATCACTGAGATGGGTTGATCAAATGTCCCAAGCCCGGGCCAGCGTGAGGATTCAAAGTAAAGACCTTGGGTGATTTTCTCGCTAGATGCGCCTACAGTGGAAGGTCAGAAATGGCCAGTCCGTAAGTCCATTCTATGTTGTCGATGTCTGTCTGTTTAGATAAGAGTGCTGCAAAATCGCTGAAGGTCGTCGTTGATTTTTGGTGAAGCAGTCATTGAGAGGAGAGTCGTTAGGAGCGAAAATAGGGACGAAATAGAAAATAGTGTGGAACAGTATCCCGGGTCCAAGAGATGGAATCCGGAATAGCTAATGATAGTCGCAGATGCAGCTATGGACGAGCGTCAAACTGCAAACACGGTTGGAAGGAAACAAGCTCCTGTGTTTGCTGGCCAAATTCACCGGACTGGCCCGGATTATTCAGTAGATCTCGTACTTCGTACTCGTTGCGGGTATCAGTGAGCGAAGACTAGAGTTTCATAGCGTGCATGTCATCGTGGTGCCGGTTAGCGAAAGAACGTCGGAACCCGGCCTGGTGACGCGCAGACACGTCTTGTGACAAGGTCACGCTCTTCCTCAACATCGTCGAGGTCGCGGTAGAAGAGGAAGAGCTAGCCTCCGTTCCTCGATGCATATCTGCAAGAACAAGGGCGATGGCACTTGCAATGCAGGAAGAAGGTAGCAGCAAGGTTGTTCGAAGTCGCCCTGAGGCCCCGTGTTTTTCGTCGGCAGCAATATCGGATTATGGAGCTGATTCATCAGAACAAGCAACCGTTGGGGAGCTATACTATCGAGGATTCCATGAGCCGCGATAGCACAGGTCTCCTCTCCTTGGATGTGTGTGGTGAACAAAGTCACGTCCTGGTCAGTGGTGTGCGTAGATTGTGGATAGCAGATTATACGGTGCGTATGCTCCCATTGAAGAGCTCCCTTATTCACGACGGTTGTAGGTAGTGCTATTCCCTGGGCCAATCCCATCATCCGAGACTTGTCACAATGCGACGGCCCTCGAACGCGCGTGGGAAACAATAATGCAAAGCACAGACGCGCCCCAGTCACGCGCCCGACTTGCCTAGTATCACAAACGAACTTCGTCTCCAAGTTGGCGTAAAGACTTCCATCGTAGAATGACAATTTGAACTCAGGTACGAATCTTGCATGTTCTTGTCACTGGTAGCGCTGACTTGGAATAGGAATACAGCTACGAACTCGATATCGGTGTGTGCGCTTCCGCTGCGCAAGGCATGATGCATATACGATTACGGGGGATGCGTCTGCTTCCAACCAGGTGATCCAACGCTCGTGATTCATTTTCTCTCCAGATACGCGTGCGGTGGGACAGTGACAGACGACATCAAACGTAGATTTGACCTCACCCTACTTTAGTCGACGTAGCAGCGAGTAGCGAACTCCTTGGCAAGGGACACATATCATATAGCAATGAAGCGACGATGCCGACTTCGAAAGACTAGTGTTTCTTAATAACGTGCGCTGTTTTCCGTAAACCGGCTCCTGCATAGCACGAAGACAGATAATCCTACCTCCCCGAGTTTGGGAGAGAGTGGCGAAAAGGGAATGCGCACTGAGGAACTCAGAATTGACTCAAGTGACACATCATTTTTTCTTTTCAGGGCTCCAGGGATCTGCTCGGGCCGAAGGGAACTCGCCAACGGATATTTGTTGTGGTGCTAGTATAGCATCTATAAGATCTGTTGTCAGTAGCTCTATAGCTTAGTTGCTATGGCTACTTTTCCCTTCCTCACACTGTACCTTTTAGCTGCGTTGCCCGAGTTCGAACCCCGATCAGGACAATACCGACTTGCCAAACTTTTTATAATAACACCTCTGACAGAAAGCCCTGAGCTATGCCAAGGTTGTATTTTGTCGCTCGCATAATACAAAACAAGTCTACAGAGCATCTCCTGCCTGCCAGACGAACACAATGTGAAATTCCCATTCTCCTGCTGAAATTTTCTCTTGCAGTCGATAGCGATAAGAGAATATCCATCAGGTCAAATCAGCAAGAGTGAAAGGGTGGACAACTGACTAATGTGTCGTCTACATGCAATCGGATAGTGCATATGGCTCAGTGAACAGGGAGATTTGCGGGACTCACAGCTAAGCAATAAGCACGAGCATAGATATATTCATGCTGAACATGATAATTCGTCGGGTTCACAGAATCTCACGCCATGAAGCCCTCGGCGATGATGTCGTCTTTGTCTCGAAATTCCTATCCACGCTCGATTTCCGCCCTCAAATGCTATGGAAGCACATAGGTAGCATCAACTAGGACCTTGTTCGATGCCAAATCTATTCTTTGTGTTTGTCAGTGTAACATAATGGCTGCGAAAGATACAAAACTAGGAAGATCTCCGTCATGAAGAGAAAATAAACAAGAGCCAGGCGTGGTCAGAAGGAATCTTGGTCGTGCACACGATTGTCCCAAAAGTACACCATCAAACATGTGTGCGGGCTCACAATATCGATATTGTGCAGTTCGACTTTGAGCAGGAAACTTTTGAATGGCAAGCGAGTTCTTGCTGGAGTTGAGCAGAAGCAACGAAAGGAAAGAGTAGGACACACCTGGAGCCCTCATGCGACGATGATATAGTCGGTCCATCTGCGAGATCTCTCAAGGAAGCCATTAGCTTCCAGATATCTCTTTCGGTTTCTTCCTGTACGAGCCAACGATTCAGGCGTCCGCGTTTAGACTTGAGGACAGAATATGGACCGTGGCCAATAGCAAAGGGTGTGCGAGACTTGGACCGAGGAGTCAAATCTTGAAGACGAGATGAAGATTAGGTGCTTGGTGAACTTTTATCTGGAGAGTGGACGTACCTGCATAACAATATTCCAGAGGACATTGCAGCAGAAGACGACTCCGCAAGACTATAGTAAACACTCACTTGGAGGTGTGTTTGCGAATCGAAGCGGATGTCCTAAGCCGAGTCCATAACTGACCTTCAAAAAACGGAGGAGAAAATGTCAGGCCCGCATGGCGAGTTACAAGAAATGCAGCTCGTGGTAAGAGCTTATTTTCTCTACAGGATGCTATTTCTCCGTCCATGGACAGGCGCTTATAACATCTCCAGTGACTACGATCGATTACTCATCGTCCATGTGCTCAGAAAAAATTCGCCTTACGATCCGTATGCGAGACGCCATTTCTGTTCCCTCTAATGATGTGACGATTTGAAGACCTACCAGGTCAAATAATCTCTTCGGCTCTTAGTATATTCACCAGAACCATGATTCCCATCTGACGCTCAGGATTCATTATCCTGTTCTATGTACTCCTGCCGCTGAGGAGACGACATCGGGCAAAAGAAGACCTCTGCTAGAGTGTAATTGCCATCATACTTCGAACGTATCTCTTTGGCGTCTCCAAGAATCTATTACACGATGCGTATACTTTCAACCAGACGATCTAACGCTTTGATTGGTGTACCCGACATCATCTGCTTCCCTATTGTTGTTTATTTAGTCAACTTTTGCTTGGATATGGCTTAATTCTAGATCGTAAAGGTGAATGGGGTACAGATATCATGTATGCTTGCATATTATAAGGATCATGCAATTCTACTACATCTACATGTGCTCGTTGGGACGAAACAGAAGAGCTCCTGCTAATTTATTATGCAGTGAAATACGTTAAGAAGTGCTATTTTAATCTTGTCCAAAAGAAAATATTCGTCATGAGACAAGTGAAAGGTGACTATATCTATATGTGAGGGATGTAAGTGGTCCATTGTACGGTACAGAAGGTGTCCAGGGGTAGAGAACGTAACTGCAGGAAAGCAAGGATGATAAGTACAATACGTGCTACAATATATGAAGTTATGCCAACCACTGTCATGGGGCCAGAAATAATCCTCAATATTTTTACCCAAGGCCTTGTTTTTTTCCATGGAGCATTAAATAGTATCATTAGCTTCCAGTCCCATTCCGGATTGATCAAGTGCACAAGAGCCATGAAAAGCATACCATTGCTCCCTATGACGAGTCCAGCTACGACAGCTGTCGTTGAAAACCGCCACAGTACCATCTCGGCGTGTGATGGAAAGGAGAATGACCAAGCTACACAGTGGATGACCCCAAATAGCAAACCTGCGCACACTATGGTCCACAATCACTTTGTAACTTCTTCTGAGGTACCCGAGTAAAAACGATAGAATTCATGCCCACAGAATTCATCCACCGCCAGTCCAAGAGTGGTACTCTCTATCCAATCCGAGACCCAGAAAAATATATTTTGTGCCCGTTCTGTCCAAGAACAAGGCACAGGGAAAGTGGATTCTTTGGGATCGTTTGTATCTGGCCACTCTGACCCGTCCAAAGAAATTTGATACTTCACGTTAAAAGGCTTGTACCACCACAACGAGTACATGAGGATGCTCAGGCCAGTAAACGCAAGTGTGCTCATTTCGAGTAATGTGATGGGAAGGTGCTGTAATGCTCGAGCAATGCATTGCACAATGAACCAGGATAATTGAAGGATGGAAATCGTTTTCGATAGTGCATCTCCTTTGCTTCTGTCCTCTATTGTCTCCGGACTGATTGCGGCGAGTTTTCTCACCAAACGCGATTTAGATTCAAGCGCGTCCAGATTAACGAGTGTTCCAGGAATACGAATAATTTCTGAAATAGGTGTATAGTGAGGTGGTAATTGAGGATCCTGGAACCTGTCGTCATCCAATAAGTAGTCACCGACTGAGCACGGCAATACGGATGACAGCGGTTTCGGTGCAGGTTTCTGGCGGATTTTCTTTTGACGGGTGTAATATAAACCTCCCATACTAAGAAATCCATGGGCAAGTGTCAGGTTCGATTTCCCGGTTTTCCCCGTTGCAAGATTGTTCACTGATGCGATGGAATCATACTTTCCTGTGGTTCATTATGTGAGTGCAACTACTCCTGATGATATGATTCACTCACCATGACACAACTTCCACGCCACAAAAAACTGCTCAGCAGCCCATACAATGATCTCTGGTGCCAAAATCGTGATAGCCATGATTTTTGTACGTTCGATGGCACAAGATATTGTTCCCTTTGATGTGATATGACGTCCCGGGACATTGGGATGCACGGCAAGCCAAGTGCACGCGAATATTGTTGCGAGACAGCTCCATATGATGCTCAAAACGGTACGCTGATCCCCAACACATGCAGATTGATCCTTGCCGTTATCAGGAGATTCCTGCGCACCAAAGGCGCGACCGACAAGGAGGAGAATATAAATGATTACGAAAACTTTATGCATGTCGGTGATTAAATGACTTCGATGACTGTGACGTGGATTAGACTGCTTAGCAGAACGCAAAATATCGGGGACGGACCTGTCCACAGGAGACACTGATACTGATCTAATACTAGGTGTTCGAGGAGCTGTTTTGGCAGACAGACGAACTGAGAAAGGAGTTGTTTAGGAAAGCGATGGTAGAAGGCTATCATAGAGTGAACTTGGGGACAGCGGCTTGTTTAAATGCGATGTTTGTGCAAAAATAAAGATTTCACGGCATTGTTGTGGACACAGCATTTGTTGAAATGTGCTGTATTTCGGAGTTTCATCAACGCGGTTCTTTAATAACGACATTCGTGATTACGGGTACTCCAGACCGAAGATTCAAAATACCGGTTTATGGGGAGATATTCATCGTAATGTGCTGAACTCTACCAAAGACGGTTTTTCATAGGAAACGTAGCATTTGAAGAACTATAATACGTACTTCATGGGTGACTCTTGGTACCTGTCCTGTATATTAGTCGTATGCGGGGTAAAAATAACTACGATGAGGTTGAAGAAGTCGAAGATGAACAGCTCCTTGATGAGCCTTGTATGCTTCTCACACAATTCAAGTTCCGGTAAGAAGGACGAAGCAGTCCGGAGGTCCTCAGCGCCTACTGAGATCGCAGACTTCGTAATTGTTACAGCCATGATTAAGCAGAGTAGCGCGCTTTGTGGAAATAGCTGTTCTTCCTGCACCAAAGAAGTGGCGTGCGAAGAACTGTAAATTTAGATGGCTGTTGAACACCAAGCACACTGTCGTTGCTCCAGGACATTTAAGTCAACAAAGAAACGAGAAAATTTCGAAACTGTAAGAATATAAGTCGGGCTGAAGAGCATCCGGAAGGTGTTCATACACACAGACATATTCATCTGTGTCCTGCTGTATGAGGAATAAAGATGGCTGATAGTTCCGAGATTGCACCCGGGAAATGAGTGTTGATCAAAAAGCCACAGGAACACATCAGCCGAGAAGCAAAGCCTCACGAAGAGTGAATTGTCTGATTCTGGCCATTCGAGAGGACACTGGAGACGTACAGAGGATGTCGTGAGGGACGGAGCTTGCCAGGGCCTAGCGGGTACGTTCGAGGTATGTAGTTCAGATGTCTGTGATACATGGCTCTCAGGGCAGATTTTCCCGCTCGCAGAATATAGTTGGAAGATCAACGCTCCACATTCTTGGTTACGTCTCCCTGATTAACATCATGCAGAACTTCGCACGAAACGTACTTGACGGGGTTGACTAAGCAAGCGCATTCTGGCAGATTCCATCGCTTGACTAATGCCTTTTACGTCGGACACAGTGGAACAAGCACGATGCTGAGGGATGCGAACTGTTGGCTGAAGGTTGTCATCCCACATCTGAGACTTTCCACAACGCAATAGCCCATAAACGCATTCGGGTTGGCCGAAGCCGCCTCATTCCCGCATCACCCGATGTACAGCGCGAAAGGACAAGCTTGCGAGGATGGGGCGAAAACGAAATGTGCATATATGCGCTTGGAATTAACCCAAGCAACATGTGTTCTTTGGGTTCGGGTGCCTTGGTAATCCATCACGCTCGTGCGTCGAATGCACCCCTTTCGTGACCAGGAAGATGACCCCAATCAGGTGTTCTGATGTACATGATTGGCGCCTTCTGGACCATCTCACCTTCGAAGCGCTGAAAAGCGTTGATCAAACGTCCCAAGCCCGGGCCTACGCAGAGGATTCAAAGTAAAGGCTTTAGCTGCTTTGCTTGCTAGACGTTCCCCCAGTCCCTAAGTCCATTCTACGTTGTCGACGTCTTTCGGTTCAGATAAGAGTAGTGTATAATCGCTGAAGGTCGCCTTTGAGAGGAGAGTCGTTAGGAGCGAAATTAGCGATGAAATAGAAGTACGGTGGAAAATTATCGCCGGGTTCAAGAGAGGGAATCGGGAATAGCTAATGATAGTCGCAGATGCAGCTATGGACAAGCATAAACTGCGGACACGGTGGGAAGAAAACAGCACGTTTGTTTTCTGGCCAAATGCACAGGGGCTGATCCAGAATATTCGGTAGATCTCGTACTTTGTACTCGTTCCGGGTGTCAGTGCGAAAAAACTAGGGTTTCATAGTGTGCATGTCAACGTCGTACCAGTTAGCGAAAGAGCGCCGGAACCCGGCCCGTTGACGCGCAGACACGTTCCGTGACAAGGTCACGTTCTTCTTCTTTTCCCAACATCGTCGAGATCACGTTAGAAGAGGAAGAGCTAGCCTCCGTCACTCGATGGATATCAGGAGGAATAAACGAGACGGGGAGATGTCACGGCCATTCGAAAGGACGCTGCAGAGTCGACGCGTAGGGCTCGCGCGTTAGTTCTTCAGCTTCGTACGACTTGGCACTCCTCACTCAGAATCACCCTCGCAGTATACTGTCACCCCGAGTAGCAGCTTCCGGACCTCCTGTCGTCCCGTCAGGAGTAACTTGGATTACGGAGCTCATTCATCAGAGCAAGCAACCGTTGGGGAATTATACTATCGAGGACTCCATGAAGCGTGATAGCACAGGTCTCCTCTTCTTGGATGTGGGTGCTGAAGAAAGTCACATCCTGGTCAGTGGTGTGCGTAGACCGCGGATAGCGGATTACACGGTGCGTATGCACCCATTGAAGAGCTCCTTTATTCACGACGGTCGTAGGTGGTGCTAGTTTCTCAAGCCAATATCATCATCCGAGACTTGTTACAACGTGAGAACCCTTCAACACGTGCAGGCAACAATAGTGCAAAGCACAGACGGGGTTCAGTCACCCGCTAGACTTGCCTAGTATCACAAACGGAATTCATCTCCAAACTAGCATACACTACCATCGTTGAATGACGATTTCAAACCAGGTACGAATCCCGCATGTCCTTATCATTGACCGCCCTGACTTGGTAGAGGAATGCAGTTACGAATTCGATATCGGCATGCCCGCTTCTGCTGCGCAAACGTGATGCATATATGAGCCTGGAACTCTGTCAGATGATAACTCCTCTTCTGTTCGAATGCCTTGGTAATCCAATACACTCGGGCAGAGGAGGACTCCTGCTACCAGAGTGTAATTCCGCCTTGCGCATGGTTCTTAGATAATATACTACGACAGGTGCGTCCGCTTCCAACGCGGTGATCCGATGCTCATGATTGGTATAACCTACGCCTTCTTGGACATCTAACGATCACTATGTATGAAATCGAACGAGGTACGCATAGTATATGTCAGTCAAACGATAATCCTGACTTTGAAGACTAGTGTTTCTTAATCCCATGAGCTTCTTTCTGTCAACCGATTCCTGCATGAACCATATGCTGCCCTCAAAGGCTCGTGCTGTTGTAATCACACTGTTGAGTGTTTCTCGCGGGTTAAAGCGTCTTTGTAGAGTTCACAAGGTGTCGGTGGAACATAGTGAAACAAATGGTGACGGTGCGACATAAACCATGATACACAGTAACGTAACATCATGAGTGCACGGACCTAGGGCCATGACGAGGAGTGAGGTAGCCAGCAACAAGAACGGACTACGTCACAGGGCCGAAGCGGAGGAAGGAACGGTCCTTATCACCACCAACGAAACAAAACAAACGGAACACACGCAACGAGAGCCAACAATGTTGCGACACCGAAGCAGCGGCTGGACATCCTCTCAGGTGTGGCAGCGGGGGACATGAAACTCAGCCTGGGTGTTGTAGTTGTAGACCTTGGTACCGACCGTAAGTCTGATCCTCCGATACCTGAAAGTTAGTACCAAGGCCACATATGATATGAGCAGCAGCATACTTGGGTTCATTGGTCTTGCGCCGGTGACATAGTGCAGTCATCAAAAGCAATCCATGAGGCGGTTGATAATCAATTCCTCGCAAGACAGCACGTCGCCAGTGATGACACCGTCCAGCGCGAAGGTATCGGTGTTGGTAGGCGGTGGTTGGCGAAAGGAACACCGGAACCCGGCCCGTTGACGCGCAGACACGTTCCGTGACAAGCTCTGACAGTCACGCTTTTTCCCTTTCCCAACATCGTCGAGGTCGCGCTAGAAGAGGAAGAGCTAGCCCCCATTATTCAATGCGTATCAAGAGGAACAAGGGCGAGGGAATCCGCAGCGTACGAAGGAGGACGCAGCAAGGCTATTCAAAAAGACGCTGCAGACGTACAGAGAAAGGTGTAGGCGTCGCAGGTTAGTTCGTTTAGCCATTTGCAAGACTTCGCACTCATGGCTAATCGCGCAGACTCACCCTCGCAGTATGCTGTTAATGCCGATGACTCCCCGAGTAACGGCTTCCAGATGTCCTATCGTCTCGAGGACCCCATGTTCTTCGTCGGCAGCAATGTCGGATTATGCAGCTGATTTATCACAGCAAGCGACCGTCGGGGAGCTCTACTTCGAGTGTTCTAGGAGGATAGTACAGGTCTCATCTCTGTGGCGAACTAAGTCACGACCCGGTCAGTGGTGTGTAGACCGAGGATGTCACGTTAATCGGTGCGTAACCTCCCATTCAAGAGCTCTCTTATTTACGATGGTCGTAGGTAGTGCTAGCCCTCGAGCCAATATCGCCATCTGAGACTTGTTACGACGCGATAGCCCTTGAACATGCGCGGGCAACAATAACGCAATACACTGAACGTGGCCCAGCCGCCCGCTAGACTTTCCTAGTATGACAAACAGCATACATCTCTGCATGTCCTGCTACTGATCGCGCTGATTGGGAAGAGGAATGCTGCTACGAACTCAGCATCTGTGTATGCGCCTCCGTTGCCTTTTCCTTTCTGATCATTCTTACGTAGCCCGATGTTGCACGTTACAGTACGAAAGACTTGGCCTTGCGAAAATGGCGCAATGATATTATGCATACACGAGCCTTTAATTCTGTCGGATAATATGCCTTCGTCTGTTCGAGTGCCTTGGTAATCTAATACACTCTTGCAGAGGAGGACTAGTGCCAGAGTGTAATCCCACCGTGCACATCTAATACCTCTCGTTCCAGTCTTGGATAAGATGGTATGTGGTGCGTCTACTTCAAACCAGGTGATCCGATGCTCATGATTCGTATAGCCGTCGTCTTCGGGACATCCAATAATTACAACGGATCTCGGACTCCTTACAAGTGGCCAGTCAAACGTTCGCCCAGGATTCAAAGCAAGGATCCTCGCTCGTTCTCTTGCTGGATGTGCCTACGGTACGAGAATGCACGCGAACTCCTAGAGTATGAACGCGAGCGGGTTAAGCATTTCAGTGAAACTATAAGGCTGAATTTGAAGACGAGTGTTTCTTAATGTCGTGTGCATTCACTACTTTTTACTTCGTCAAGTTCAGGAGAGAGTGGAGAAAAGGAAACGTGCATTCACGAACTTGGAATTAACCGAAGTGACGCATCCTCTTCTTTTTAAGCTCTCGGGAACCAGCTTGTACTCGAGAACTCCCAACGAATGTTCGCCGTGGTGCTAGCATAGCATTTACAACACCCTCTGGCGGTAGCCCTGTGGCTTAGTTACTATAACTACTTTTGCTATCCATCGCCTGTTCTTTTACTACGTTGCCCGGGTTCGAACTCCGATCAATACAAAATCGACTCGCCAAAGTTTTTTTTAGGGAATTTTCATAATAATACTTCTGACAGAAAGTCCTGAGCTTCGCCAATCTCCTATTTTGTCGCTCGCACAGTACAAAACAAGTCTACAGAGCATCTCCTGCCAGCCAGATCGCCACACTGTAAAATTCCCGTTCTCCCACTTGGGTTTTCTCTTGCAGTCGATGGCGCTAAGAGAATATCCATCAGTAAAATCAGAAAGGGCGAAAGGATGAACGACTGACCAGTACATCGTCGACATGCAATCGAATAGTACATATGGTCCAGTGAACAAGGAGATTTGCGGGACTCACAGCTAAGTAATAAGCACGAGCATAAAATTAGCTCAGAGCCGGTTCACTCCCTGCGGATAGATTAATTGACGCCGAATCTCACACCATGAAGCCCTCGACATGTACAAGTATGTTGTACTTGTCTCGAAACCCTAATCGACGCTCGATTTTCGCCTTTAGATGCTAGGGGGGCACATAGGTAGGAACGACTAGGACCTCGTTCGATGCCAAATCCGTCCTCCGTGGATTACAATGCAACATTCCGGCTGCCAAATATACAAAGCTAGAAAGAGCACCTTCACGAGGAGAAAATAAACAAGAGTCTGGCGTGGTCAGGAGGAACCTTGGTGGCACACACGATCGTCCCAGAAGTACACTATCGAATAGATCTGCCGGCTCACAATGTTGATATTGCGCAGTTCGAGCAGGAAGATATTAAATGGTAAGCCGCTTCTTGATGGTGTTGAGCAGAAGTGATGAAAGGAAAGAGCAGGACACATATGGAGCCCTCACCAGATGATGGTATAGACGGCCCATTTGCCAGACCTCTCAAGAGGGCCACAAGCTTCCGGATATCGTGTTCAGCTTCTTCCTCCGCGAGACAATAATTCAGACGTCCACGTGTAAACTTGGGAACAGAGTATGGACTATGGCTATTTAGCGAAGGACGCGCGAGACTCGGACCGAGGGGCCAAATCTTGAGGACGAGATATAGATCAACGAAAGCCTTCATCCAGAGTAGAAGTACGTGAAGAACGATATTTAAGACAACATCGTAGCAGTAGACGGCTTTGCAAGACTACGGCGAGCACTCGGGTGAAGGCATGTTTGCAAATCGAGGCGGATCACAGAGAGGGCCAAGGACGCCGCAGTGTTGTCCGAAGCCGAGTTCATAACTGACATTAGAAAGATGAAGGAGAAAATGTCAGGCCCGCATGCCGAGTTACAAAAAATGCAGCTCATGGTGAGAGCTTATTTTCTCTACAGGATGCTATTTCTCCACCCATGGCCAGGCGCTTATAACAACTCCAGCCACTACCATCCATTACTCATGGTCCGTGTATTCGGAGAAAAATTACCTCACGATCCAGATGCGATAGAGGCCATTTCTGTTTCTTCTAATGATGTGACGATTTGAAAACCTACCAGGTCAGATAATCTCTTCGGCTCTTAGTATATTCACCAGAGCTGTTCTACGTACTCCTGCCGCTGAAGAAACGACATCAGGCAAAAGAAGACCTCTGCTAGAGTGTAGTTGCCATCATACTTCGAACGTATCTCTTTGGCATCTCCAAGAACTTGTTACACGATGCGTATACTTTCAACTAGACGATCTAATGCTTTGATTGGTGTACCCGGCATGATCTGCTTCCCTATTGTTGTTCATTTAGTCAACTTTTGCTTGGATACGGCTTAATTCTATATCGTAAAGGCGAATGGGGTACAGATATCATGTATGCTTGCATATTATAAGGATCATGCAATTATACTACATCTACATGTGCTCGTTGGGACGAAACAGAAGAGCTCCTACTAATTTATTATGCAGTGAAATACGTTAAGAAGTGCTATTTTAATCTTGTCCAAAAGAAAATATTCGTCATGAGACAAGTGAAAGGTGACTATATCTATATGTGAGGGATGTAAGTGGTCCATTGTACGGTACAGAAGGTGTCCAGGGGTAGAGAATGTAACTGCAGGAAAGCAAGGATGATAAGTACAATACGTGCTACAATATACGAGGTTATGCCAACCACTGTCATGGGGACGGAAATAATCCTCAATATTTTTACCCAAGGCCTTGTTTTTTTCCACGGAGCATTAAATAGTATCATTAGCTTCCACTCCCATTCCGGATTGATCAAGTGCACAAGAGCCATGAAAAGCATACCATTGCTCCCTATGACGAGTCCAGCTACGACAGCTGTCATTGAAAACCGCCACAGTACCATCTCGGCGTGTGATGGAAAGGAGAATGACCAAGCTACACAGTGGATGACCCCAAATAGTGAACCTGCGCACACCATGGTCCACAGTTGCTTTGTAGCTTCTTCTGAGGTACCCGAGTAAAAACGATAGAATTCATGCCCACAGAATTCATCCACCGCGAGTCCAAGAGTGATACCCGGTATCCAAATCAAGACCCAGACAAATATATTTTGTGCCCGCTCTACCCAAGAACGAGGCACAGGGAAAGCGGATTCTTTGGGATGGTTTGTTTCCGGCCACTCTGACCCGTCCAAAGAAATTTGATACTTCACGTTAAAAGGCTTGTACCACCACAACGAGTACATGATGATGCTCAGGCCAGCGAATGCAAGTGCGCTCATTTCGAGTAGTGTGATGGGAAGGTTCTGTAAGGCTCGAGCAATGCATTGCACAATGAACCAGGATAATTGGAGGATGGAAACTGTCTTTGACAGCGCGTCTCCTTTGCTTCTGTCCTCTATTGTCTCTGGACGGATTGCTGCTAGGTTCTTCATCAAATTTGGTTCAGATTCAAGTGCCTCGAGAGTAACGAGTGTTCCTGGGACATCATGACTTTCTGCGCCAGATGTATCGTCCGGTAGGAATCCACACTTCGACAGTGAGATGCTGGTGGACGGAGTCGCATTGACTGACGATGGCGGTGATGGTGGAGAGGTAGATGCAGCCTCATCGGCTTCAAGTGCTTGATGAGGGATTTCATATTTGCGGGTGTAATAGAAACCTCTCATACTGAGAAGAAATCCATGGGCCAGTGTTACCTTTGATTTCCCCTTTTGCTCCATCACAGGATGGATGGCCGATGTGAAAGAATCATATTTTCCTGTCATTCATTATGTGAGTCGGAATACTCCTGATGATATGATATACTCGCCATGACGCAACTTCCACGCTACTATAAACTGCTCTGCAGCCCATCCAACAATGATCTCTGGTGCCAAAATCGTGACAGCTATAATTTTTGCACGTTCGATGGCACAAGACATTGTTCCCTTTGATGTGATTTTATGACCCGGGACATTGGGGTGTACGGCAAGCCAAGTGCATGCGAATATCGTCACGAGACAGCTCCATATAATGCTCAAAACCGTACGTTTATCCCCAATACATGCAGATCCATCCTCACAATTATCTGGAGATTCCTGTGCACCAAAGGCACCAGTGACAAAGAGAAGAATAAAAATGATCATGAAAACTTTATGCATATCGGTGATCAAACAACCTTGATGACTGTGATGGTAATTAGACTGCTTAGCAGAACATACAATATCAGGATGGACCTATCTGCGGAAGATGCCAATACTGAGCAAGTGCTAAGGGTTTAAATGAAATAGCTGTTTAGACGGATGGAAGAACTGAGAAAGAATTTGTTCAGGAAAGTGATGGGACAAGGCTATCGTAGAGAAAACTAGAGATGGCCGCTAGTTTAAATGAGATCTTTGTGAGAAGGCAAGGCTTTTACAGCATCATTGTGGATACAGCCTTTGTTGTAGTATGCCATATGTCAGAGTTTTATGAATGCCATTCGTTGGTATAAATTGAGAGTAGCGGGTTCACCAGACCGAAGGTTCAAGACACCAGAAATAACTACTATGTTGCTGAAGAAGTGAAGACAAGTAGCTCTATGATAATCCTTGTATGTTTCTCGCAAAATTCATGTTCCCGTAAGAAGGCCGAGGCAGTAAAGTGTATTGAAATTTCAGACTTCTTAATTGTTACAGCCGTAATCAAGCAGTGGAGCACCCCATGTGAAAATAGCTGTACTTGCTGCCCGGAACAAATCGCGCACGGAGAACAGTACGTTTAGGCTGTTGAACGCCGAAAACCGGTAATGTCTTCAAAACATTCACATACAGGTTAATGCGGAAATGAGGAATTCGAAAGCATAAGAATGTAAGTTAGGCTGAAGATGTAAGTGAAGCTGAAGATCCAAGCAAAAAGCTCCGAGAAATGGTGCAAACAAATAGAATACTCATCTGTGTTGTGCTGTATGAGGAACAGAAATGACTGATAGTTCCTACCTCGCATCAGGGACATACAGCAAACAAAATAAGATGTAAAGAAGTACCGTCAGATACACGAAATTCTACACTGCCGCAATAGTACTAAAAAAAGCCGTGCGACGTAACGCGACGGAATCAGAGCGCAAATGGAAACAAGGCGGAGACATGAATGTATCCGTAGCATCTTTACAGATGCTTCAGCTAAAGAACAGTGCGGGTAGTTAGTGTTAGATTCGTAGATGATAGACATATGCCTCCGCAGCGGGCCCAGGAGAGCTATGTTTCTATTAAATGAATGTCCACGTATTTATTACATCCGAGAACACTTGAATGAAATTTTGACTGTTCCCTGAGCGGGTCTTGCTCTTGAGGAGAGTCCAGGTTTAGGGAGGGAGATGACGATACAACTCAAAATGTGACATACTGATACAGTCGGAAGGCGGAATGGATGAAGCCCCGGACAGGGCTGTTAAGCAAATAGGCAAAATTGCGTGATCGAAGGTCCAACCAAAGATAGAAGGAGGCAGGTCCGCAGACGTTCCGCCACCTTGATTCAAACCATGATGAACTCGCTTTATGATTTTTCTGACCCTTTGGGGTTTGAACAGGTGGATGTCCGGTTGCCACAGTTCTACACATTGTTATCCTCCCTCGAGGTACATGATCGACGTCTGGATTGTTACCCGTCATTCTACCTCTATATCCTTAGTATGCGCAATTCTTTCAAACGAGAACTGGCTCATCGAAATTACTATTCTGTGATGTCAAGCTGAGTGTCATCTTTTATATGTGATTATCGTCTCATAAACATATTTTAAAGAAGTTGCTTTGCATGACGTACGTAGCGCAGGGATGGCACCTACCGCTTGTGCATCTACAATGAATGTCACCCTCGCCCCTGCAGTGTGATTCGTATGTGGTAATAAGTGTTCTTACGTATGCGTCTTAGATCCGCTGTGCCCGAAAATTAGGCAGTATCCCATTGCGTCGTGTTTCAGGCGTCAGTTATCACATCCTCCGAGTCCTCCCTTGCCTCCGAGCAACATCGCTGGAAGAGCGCTCTCGGCTTCAGACTCGTGATGGATCCAGGATCACCCTCTACTACACAGACGCTATGCATGTAACAGCGACGACGGGATCACAATCTTTGGCTTGTTTTCCTTATGCAATAGTAGATGAATCTGCGCAAGATAGATTCAAATGCACGAGCTCCTCATGACCACCCACCGGACCCTTTCCACCAAATCCGGGTCCAGTTTATCGCCCGTTCGAATGATAGCTTGGATGTGGTATCAGAACGAGAGGATGCTCTGACACCGGGTACAATCATAGCCTCTGTGTCCTGTCACGCACCAAGGCTGTGGATTAATTTGCCCTATTTGCTCTAGACCACCTACTCATTCTCTCATCCTTGCGATAATGAACAGTAGGTCGAAGTTCATTACTATCCCCTTTATTTTCTCTACTCTCTCTCTCTCTTATCTCGCCGAGAAACCTACCTTCGACCCTCAGTTTTGACCGAACGAGTGCATTGGATACCGTCTGCTATTTCGCCTGCGCTTCGAGTCTACAACACAGGGTGTCTGCAGTTTCGATATGGGACTCTCCCCTTCCGACGAATCCGCCATCAACCGCATTCCGTTCTGTACGACCAAATACTAAATATATCCTCCTCTGTTATCAGGGAAGGGGTAGCCCGGTCATACCTTGTTACCGATATGGATAGATATTTTGCTGTAATAGACGACACGGGATGGACGGCGAATTTCTCGTGTCGAGGAATGCTGTTAGAGTGTAGTTACCGTCCGTGCGTCGAGTGTACCCCTTTTGTGTCCAGGAAAATATCCTACATGGTGTGTATACTCCCAATGAGGTAGTCTAATGTTCATGATGGACGTCGTCTGGACCGTCCAATATTTCGGACGGTGTTCGAACCCCTGAGAATGGTTGGTCAGACGCCCGAAGCCTGCGCGAAGGATTAAAGGTAAAGATCCTCCACTTACGGCGGGAGAGTGACGAATGGCCATCAAAGCTAAATTCTTTCCCGGCTGGTTTCGTCGGCCCTCGTGTGAGGATTTCGAGTGTAAAGACAAATAAGGGGCGGCTATCTCGTATCATTGAAAGCAGGATGCTGGATTCGAACGCTAGTGTAACAGTATCGTTTTGTCTAGTAATTTTTTCTGTCGACAGATCCTTGAGTCAATTCTACATCGTCGACGCCTGTCGGTTCCAATAAGAGTGGTGCAAAAGCGTTGAAGGTCGTCATTAATTCTCGGTGAAGCACAGTCATGGAGAGGAGTCTCGTTATGAGGGTAATCAAGGACGTCGCTGGGTCCAAGAGAGGGAATCGGGAATCACCGGTGATAGTCGCAGATGCTTAGAACAAGTGAGAAACTGCGGAGGGAAACACGCGCCTTTCTTTGTTGGCCACATCCACAGGGGCAGACCCAGACTATTCGGTAGATGTTGTGCTATGCCCTCGTTGGGGTATCAGTGGAAAGAGACTAGAGTTTCATGGCGTGCACGTCATCGTGGTTGTTGACGAAGGAACACCGGAACCCGGCCCGTTTACGCGTCGACACGCGTGACAAGCTCGGACAGTCACGCTGTTCCAACGTTCTTTCTCCTTTTCCCAACGCCGTCGAGGTAGCTCCAGAAGAGGGAGAGCTAGCCCCGTTCCGCAATACATATCAGGAGGAACAAAGGTGACGTCATACGCAGTGTAGCATGGAGGTCGCAGCAAGGCTATTGGAAAGGATGTTACGGAGGTACAGGGGAAGGCGTACGTGTCGCAGGTTAGTTCTTCAGCCATTTGCAAGACATCTCACTTTTGACTAACCACTTAGAATCACCCTCGCAGTATACTGTTACCCTGAGTAGCGGCTTTCAGATCTCCTATCGCCCCGGCCGCTCCATGTTCATCGCGTGGAACGTACATCGGCGTATTGAGTCCGCAGCAATGTCCGATTAGGGAGCTTCGCAAGAAACCGTTGGGGAGCTATGCTATCGAAGGTTCAAAAAGGCGCGATAGTGCAGGTTTCCTCTTCCTAGATGGATGCGGCAAACAAAGTCACGTCTCAGTCAGTAGTGTGCGCAGACCATGAGTATCAGGTTATACGGTGCGCATGCTCTATTCAATAGTTACCTTATTCACAACAGTCGTAGCTAGCGCTGGCCCCCAAGCCAATATTGTCCTCCGAGACTTGTTACAACGCGACAGCCCTTGAACGCGCGCGGGCAGCAATAATACAAAGCCCCTCACATGGCCCCGCCGCACGCTAGACCTGCCTAATATGACAAACGGAATTCATCTCCGAGCTGGCATAGACTATCGTTGCTACCATCGTAAAATGACGATTTGAATACAGCTACGAATCTTGCATGTCCTTGCCTTTGATAGCGCTGAATTGGAAGAGGAATGCTGCTACGAACTCGGTATCGGTGTGTGCACTTCCGCCTATTTTTCCTTTCTGATCATTCTTACGTAGTCCGATGGCACACATTACTGTACGGGAGACAAAGCCTTGCGAAAACGGCGCAACCGCATAATGCATATACGAGCCTGGAATTCTGTCACACACACTGAGTCCTCTTCTGTTCGAGTGCCTTGGTAATCCGATACACTCGTGCAGAGGAGGACTCCTGCTGGCAGTGTAAGTACTCTTTGCGCATTTCATGCCCCTCGTTCCGGTCTTGGATAACATGCTATGTGGTGCGTCTACTTCAAACCAGGTGATCCGATGCTCATGATTTGTATAGCCGGCATCTTATGGTCATCCAATAGTCGCAACGGGTCTCAAACTCCTTACAAGTGGCTACTCAGAGATACGCCGAGGCTGCAAAGCAAGGATCCTCATTCGTTTTCTCGCTAGATGCGCTTATGGTGGGAGAGCGATAAGCGACATCAAACCTAGATCTCACCCCACCCCGGTTTAGTCAACAAACACGCAAATCCCTAGAGTCTGAAGGCGAGCGAGGTACGCATATCATATATCAGTGAAACCATAATGCTGACTTTGAAGATCAGTTTTTCTTAATCCCGTGTGCTTCTTTCTGTCACCCGATTCCTGCATGACAACGACACATAATCCTACCTCCCTGAGTTCGGGAGAGAGCGGCGAAAACGAGATGCGCATTTAGGAACTCGGAATTGACTGATCCATCCTCTGCTTTTTCACCGCTCAAGGTTTCGCTCGTGCCCAAGAGAACACCCAACGGATGTTGACCGTGGTTCCGGTATAGCATTTATAAATCCCACTGTTAGTAGTCCTATGGCTTAGTTTTTATAGCTACTTTTCGCTGTGTACACATATAGAATGCTTTTCCCCCCCTACGTTGCCCGAGTTCGAACCGCGATCAGGACAACACCCAGACCAACGTTTGTAATCGATGTTTCATTCTAACACTTCCGACAGAAAGTCCTGAGCTTCGCCCATGTCTTATTTTGCCGCTCGCACAATACAAAAGAAGTCTACAGAGCATCTCCCGGCCAGACTGCCAGACTGTAAAAATCCCGTTCTCCCGCTTGAATTTTCTCTTGCAGTCGTCGAACGCGATAGCGCTAAGAGAACATCCATCGGTCAAGTCAGCAAGGGCGAAAGGGTGGACGACTAACTAGTACATCGTCAGCATGCAATCGAATAGTACATACAGTCCAGTGAACAAGGAGGTTCACAGGACTCGCAGCTAGGCAATGAGCACTAGCATAGATTGATTGATGCTGAACATGATCATTTCTCGGGTTCACATAATCTCACACCATGAGGCCTTCGACGATGATGCCGTACTTGTCTCGAAATCCTGATCGACGCTCAATGTCCGCCTTTAGATGTTAGGGAGGCACATAGGTAACATCTACTAGGACCTCGTTCGACGCCAAATCCATCCTCTGTGGATACCAGTGTAACATGCCGCCTGCCAAAGATACAAATCTAGGAAGACCACTATCACAAGGAGAAAGTAAGCAGGACTCAGGCGTGGCCAGGAGGAGCCTTAGTACACACGATCGTCCCAAAAGTAACATCGAATGTGTGTGCAGGCTCACAATTTCGATATTGCGCAGCTCGACTTCGAGCCGAAAATATTGGATGGCAAGGGGGTTCTTGATGGATTTGAGCAGAAGCGACGAAATGAAAGAATAGGACACACATGGAGCCCTCATAAGATGATGGTATAGTTCACCCATCTGCGAGATCCCTGAAGGAAGTTATGGGCTTCCAGATATCGCTTTCAGCTTTTTCCTGCACTGGAACCGATGATTCAGACGTCTACTGTTAAAGTTGAGGACAGTATAGACAGAGACCATGTAGCGCGCGCGCGCGAGACCAAAGGGCCAAATCTTGGAGAGGACACGTAGATCAGTCAGAAGCCTTTATCCAGAGAGCAGAGGCACGCGAATATCATTATTTCAGAGGATGTTACAGCAGTAGACCACTTCACAAGACTACGGCGGGCACTCGTGTGAAGGCGTGTTTGAAATTTGTGCTAAACCATCAAGAGGGTCAAGGACGTCGCAGAAGTGTTGTGCTAAGCCGAGTTCATAACTGGCATTCAAAAGATGAAGGAGAAAACGTCTTCCCCGCATCTCAGGTTACTGGAAATGCGGCTTGTGGTAAGAGGAAGAAAGGCTTCTAGTAACAACACGCACCAACAGCCCAGTGGAAATTCGGCGGTCCGGGCTGCCGAGAACGTGCCCTTCCTTATTTTCTGTACAGGATGCTATTTTCCATCCATGGCCAAGCACTTACAACATCTGTAGTGACTGTCATCGTGTAATCGTAGTCACGAACTGACGTGTATTCAGAAATTTTTCGAAAACAGGCATTCGGTCGAGCCTCGACTTGCGCTCAACGCTGCGATCAACATACAAATGTTCGACCTATGCAAGTCTCTATCAAGTCTCTAACGCTACTGGGCTGACACAAGGTTGTATTATCGCAAATTGATCTATCTACCAGCTATCCGTGCAGGTAACTATCATCCAGGCATGTGCATCTCAACTAACAACGTGTACAGGAGATCGACGTATTCATCCTAGAAATTTGTAGTTGCCTTCATCATCTTTAACCCGTAAAATCTAGTAGAAAAACGAACAAATCGCTGCAGTGGTGTGCGTGTACGCCATTACTGTTCATACTTATCAAAAGAGGGGCATTATAATCCGTTCTCTACTAGCTCAATCCATCCTGACAGACACAATTCAGACCTGTACACTTTCCTACGCTTCTCCTTCGCAGTCAACGAAAGGGAAAAGCTCTATATAATCTGTCTTTACGAGGTGATCTTGTTCCTGCATAAACGCATTGGAGGCACATTCTCCAGTCCTTGGTATAACTTCGCCTGCATAGATAACCACTCATAATCACCCTCGTGGGATACTGTCAACGCCCTGCTGTCTTGGTGTACGACTTACCGAGTATCAGCTTGTGGCACTCCTTCCACGCCCTGCGACCACACGTTCTTTGTGTAGAACGTACATAATTGTAAACATTGAAATGGGACTGGTATCCACTCATACACGACGAAAGACGTGAGAGACTTAGTCCGACTAGCCCAACAAGGTGACGCAAGCAAAGTCACGTCTCTTCTACTGCTAAAATCCGAGTGAACGGCTGGAGCATTACTGCTCATTTCAACAGCAGCATTTCGAGGAAAGTAGGATAGGCAGAAGCAGAGAGTTTCGTAATTCTGGCATCCATGAATAGTGCAGGAGGAGTAAAGTTACTACTAAGGAGCAGCGGCAGATAAGTGGTAGAGGCTTAGAATGAAGGATCATTGGATCATTCGGGCTGTGCCGCACACGTGCGTTGGTCCGATCTGGACGATAACGAGATCATCCATCAGCCTTTGGAACAACTTGTCAGCGTGTTGCCTACGCACCATCAGGTTGCCATGTTTTCTGGTGGCAGGAGATGAAGGTTGACGGTAACGCCTGTGAGAATGGCGAAACAGTAACGTTACGCTTATCGCTTCTTGATTTCTAGTCTGGTTCCGCAGCTGCGTACCCGGTTGTTCCTTCTTAGGACCTTGCTGGGCCAGTACCGCTACCACCACCATGCGCTTCTTCCACTTCGAACTGCTCCTCTTCGTAGAACACAAAGCCTCATCCACATCCAGAACTATCGCCGCACAATGTTTTCATTGGCCAAGCAAATAGTGCTCTGCTCTGATGTGGACGTTAAACTGCTGCGCATCCCTCGAATACCTAGCCCAATCTGTTGCATAGTCGGATGAGGTCCTTTTCCTAACAGATTTGACATCATAGCGAACTGTACGACTGACATCGCACTCTCACACTTAATGCACGTAACATTGTCTGTGCATCGTCATACGCCGTTACCGAAGGCGATGGCGCACTATAGAGATGAAGAGCTCGCCTCATGTCCTTCCTGATAGACGACCAGTGTACGTCCCTCCTGTCAAACCATCCTCTATTCTCTGATTATATCCATAACTGCAGATATCTTACAATCTACGATCCTCCTGAACACACGCGACTCGGGATGGATCTGTTGCGTGTTACTATTGAGAGACAACTTGCCCCTCTGTTATACCTCATGCACTTTGTCCGTTACAATGAACACGCGAACGCACAAAGTGCGCAAAGTAGGATAAACAGAATGGGACGCTGATTCGGCACAGGATCATCTCCTTTAGAGACTGGGATTCGAAGCTCGACCGCGCAAAGGCAGCCACGAGGCGTCGTTACTCGATGCTCCTGGAAGTCTGCTACGTTCCTTTTCGTGGCTTTGGTGATCTCTGTTCCCCCGTATTCTTGCTTGTAGTAGATCCGGTGCGTTGCTGGGGATACGGTCATTGAGCTCAAAACGGTCAAGTCTTTGTTCACTGTCGGTTATTGTGCGAAGTTCCACCAGGTATGTCTAAAGTCCGCCGCAGCTGTTCAATTCAATAGACATGGCCAGTTCATTGGACCACGTCATTTTCATCCGCAGAGAATATGCCACACAGATGATCGCGGGGTCGGGCCCGGTGGGAGTTACAACTTCATGAACTTGAAGGTCCGCACAGAAGATATATCGTTTTAGCTAAATTGTCTTCCAGATATTTGCAGGACCCCAAGACCCGCATAACTTTGCAGCCATACGTTCTGGTGACAGGGGTACCGTTTGAGCGCGTAACGAAACCTTGCTTCCCCATAGTCTCTGAGATCTGTGTTTTCTCACAGTCATAGGTCCGTGCATCCTTACAGACGCGCTATTTCTTTACCCAAACAGTGACCTGGGTTACAAAGTGCTCAATATTTACGCTCCCTGTTACCGTTGTCCACGTTCCATGATTGTGGCTCCAATATCCTTGCTTTTTATGCATGAGTATTCAGTAACGCGACCAGAATCAGGACCCATCCTTACACCAGCACGTAGCACAATGCAATCCATTGACGTCTGTGAAGGCTCAATCTGGTTACGGATTTTGTGACACAAGAGACGGTATGGTATGGCAATGCTTTTGCTACCTTGAACTAATTTGATGCGACATTGACAGTTCATTGAGGTTCCAATAATCAAAGGGCCGGCGAAGAAACAATCGTAGACCGCGAGGCCCTCACTTTCTCTCCTTCCGGCTGAGCGACGGAAAAATTTACAGTGTACATTCGAGTCGTCAAACCGTCTTTCGTTCTCTCACTGCGTCCATAGCTGCAACAATGCTACAGTCTACAATCCCTCCCAAACCTTCTCCACTACTTCAACACGTCACACCGCCCTCCGTTCCCCATGTGGATCGAGTATAACGCCCACGTATCGCCGCATTGTAATCACCAATGAAGTCTACCACTGTGCCCCCAAATATAGGGCTGGACATCGGTTTCTTACAGTTGGGAGACTCATGCAGGGCAACTTGTACTACCACACCGACAACGACGGAGACCTTCAAGAAGGCTTCGAGTTCAGTTTGGAGCTGGTTGAGCCACTGCCACAGGGCCAAGACGACTCATCCGATGGCGATGTCATCGCCGGGGCGAATATATTGCTGGAGCGCACACTGAGTAAGCTAGCTTCGTAAAATTTTTTAATTTCCGTTTTCGGTAACCCGCCCGCGGTTCAGCTTAGTGTTGCCACGACTCGACTCGGCTTAACGGCTTGAGCGGCTTCTGAGTGACTTGAGTGACTTCAAAGCCGAGTCAAGCCGAATATCTTCCAAGTCGTTTCTATGACTTGACTCGGCAATTTCCGACTTGACTCGACTGACTCGTGACTTTGAGTCGAGCCGGCGGCAACACTAGTTCAGCTGGGAGGTGAGAACTGACATGCTCTCCTAAGACCCACCTGTTCAATGCCTATCCCATGTTCGTTTTTTTTACTATCTTGTGGTCAGAACCGGAAATTTGGTGCTTCAGGAACTGAACTCAGACCAGGAGTGGGTAGACGCCTCCGCAATTCCAGGTAACGATCCAGGGTTTCCTTAAATTATGAGAAGCTGTTAACGCTGTGGAGCTGCGATGCGCGGAAAGACCGTTCTGTCCTATTTTCGTCCGTACGATGATTACCGGAACAAGCAAAGTTCATGAAGTATAAAAAGAGGTGCAATCTGTCTCTCTCAATGGCAACGCGCAACAGGCCCATCCTGATTTTCATCTCTTCGAGCGGCTCGCAATCCCGGTAATCATTAAAAGACGAGCCAAGTTCCACTGCCTTCCCTAGCTGGCCTCGCTTTCTTTCCGTCACTTTTTTAATTCTCTCCCTTTTCTTAGGGGTCCCGGGGGTATAGTATCTGGTTTTTGGGATTCAGAGGTGACCCTACAGGAATTGTTACCTGTGCATCAGCAGATGTCCCGTGCCTTCCTCGCTCGAGCTGACGTTCGTTTCTCCTATTCATCGTTCTATCATCTAAACTCTGACTCGTCGATGTGCCTTTAGTCAGATACTATATCATCCGACTTGGAACTCCTCTCAGAGGAAATGCGCCCTCTGGTGGAGTTGGAGTTGGGTGTCGCAGAGAAAGAGGGTCTTTCTAAGGAGGAAGTCGACCCGCTCGTCGTTCTCTCCACGGCCAAGAGCAAATTATTGCACGATGGAGGCTATTTACTTGTTGTGGTAAAACTCGAACAGCTCCGTCACCTCCGCCTCCAATATAGTCGTGCTCAGAGGAATCTTCCAGTCAGTTGGGAAATCCGCCTATCCCCTTCAGGCGTCAGTTGCTACCAATCATTGTGCCCCATAATGCTAATCAGTCACATTTAGGACCCACACCGTGTCGATGCTTCTAGATTCTCCGCCGTCCTCATTGGTATCGATGAATATGCATCATATCCTCTGCAAGGCTCTGTATCAGACGTAAAGTTGATGGAGAAGTACTTGATTGAGGACCTCGGCGTGCCCAGTAATCGTATTCAGCTCCTTGTCGGATCCAAAGAGCACACATCCCTTGATGATCCTATATACCCCTCCCGTGCGCACATCGTCGGTGCCCTTCGCAGTCTAATTACCAACCCCGCGATTGCACATGGTGACAACATCGTCATCTACTACTCTGGACACGGCTCGTACTATTCACCTCATACAGAGGAAGATAGCGAGGCTGGCTACATAGAAGCGCTCTGCCCTATCGATCGCGACGCTCCCGGTGACAACGGCAAGCCCGTGCCTGACATCAGCGACCGGGAATTTAACATGATCCTATCTTTAATAGCTGAAGCAAAAGGTCATCACATCACTGTCATTCTTGACTGTTGTCATTCCGGTGGTGTCTGTCGGAGTATACCTGAGCTCGGAGCGCGTACTTCTCCCCCCACGGCATGCGCCTCCCTTTCAAACATGCTTGATGCTGGGGAGAAGAATCTGATGCATTATCCTGGCTATCGCTCCATTTTGGCGAAGGACTGGTTCCCAGACATGGACTCTCACGTCGCCCTAGCAGCGTGTAAGGACTATCAGTATGCAAGGGCGAAGAGGGTGAAGAGAGCAGATGGCACGGTCGAGGGGTATATTGGAATATTCACGGATTCGCTCGTGCGTGTCCTCCGATCCGGCCTTTACCAGAAAGAAACGACATATGCTCATCTTGTCCGTTATCTTGACAAGACATCTCACCAGACCCCAGTCGTCGCCGGAAAACACAAACACGCGCGGTTGTGGTACCAGGGTTGAAAGTATAATTTAATTCGCTATATAATTGATATTGACTTGCCCATTCTTTCGTTTCATTTCTATATATATTTTAAATCTTCAATGTGCGTAGGATGTAGGTTATAAAGGGACTCACAATTATCGTCGCTATATTTTTCATGTCTTTTTACGTATACGCCATAACCCGCTAAATGACAAGAGATGCATATTTATGTGATCAATAAACACTCGTTATTAATTTGAGCAACAGAAATACTATGGAGGTGACGCAGCAGCACCTGAAAGGACTGCAGACGCAGTACTATTGGCTCGACACCACGTGTGTACGCACTAGTAATGAACTGATCCCCCCGGATTTTACAGTAACGCATAGGGAACTTACCGAAGCGCGGTATAAGCCCTTGGGAGAAGGCAGCTAAATTCGGGATTGCCTGAAGTCCTTTCTCGGCAAGAGGACATTCCTGACATTCGTTCAATTTCGTAACCCTCACAACCTAGTGGTTTCTGTAAGAATCTATATAAGATGTCACTCCTAAGCAGGCCTATCGATGGTGATGTCAACCTCGTAAGTAATGCAGTTGCCGGCCCGGGACATCAGCTTCGCTTGGCTGAAGCCACCATCACAGTACGTTCGCTCTCCTGCGTCTTGCTCGTATGTGAGCAGCAGGACCCAATACGGAATATATATAAACGCTCATTTTTTCTAGAACCTCTGCTCATCATGGATTTTTCATATCGTCTTCCGTTGGAGCTCCTTCAAAAAGTCTTTCGAGCTCAAAGACGCGTTAGCCGGAAGGATAGGAGAGATTAAAGAAACTAGTGAACCGAGGGAGATGCGCCTACTGTCATCGATTCATCTCGAAAAATTTGGCGACAACGCATTACTACAAAGATCACAAGGAATATCGGTAGCACTTCGATCCAGTGAAGCGATGAAGGAGAAGCGAAAGAAGCACCTGTACTTACGTCACTTTGAACGGGAATCCTTCGGACCAGCCCGGAAGTGATGCAAGCAAAGACACATCTTTTTCCGCGACCACGATCGATACCTAATGCTTGCCTGATGCTGTCGTTTCTGTGAGTCTTTTTCCCCTGTGAGGAGGAGGTCGCGTACATGGAAAGGCAAACTTCCCAAAAATGGCTTCTAATTTAATGCCATGGCCACAAGGGGATTCCATCGGAGCAAACCGGGACATGACGTAGGGGGGTAGGGGGGGGGGGAGGGGGGGAGGGGGTGGAGCCTTAAACATGTAACTGACATACCAAAATTTTGATGTATATATCGACAGAAATAGAAAATTTTGACTGTAATTAGCAATATCTTGATTAGAACTATTGGTTTCCGCACCATTTTTTAGCCAGAATTGGGCCAGGAACAACCAAATTGAGGAATTGCCCTGATAATGTAACACAGGCTTTGCAGACCATCTTGATTGTGAGGGGAAGCCAACTGGTAAGCACACTGTGTGCATTCCCACATCATTTACTCAATTTATGCTACTATAAATCAATCTCTCAATATGTCTAGCATGCAATTCTGTCTCATGTGTTAACATGACATATTGCTTTTGCTAGTGAGATAAATCAAAGATAAATTGGTCCAATCACCTTAATAGCTGTGAACATTCCAAGAATAAAGTCCTCAAAAAACCTGTTCCAAGTTTTTCGGCCACCATCAGACCATGGCATCGAATATCCGTTCCAGGGTTGTTCTTTTGTCCGACACTGTGGGAATATATATCTTGAAATGGTTGACAGGGACGGTAAATTGTGGGAATAAGATACTATAAAAGGAAGGAGGGGGAGGGGGGGGGGGTCCAGCCTTCCTTAAACACGGTAATGTACGTCATGTCTGTTGACGCAATTGTGCAACCCCCTTGCATGGCCATTACCTGAGTGCGGACGGTCCTTGATTACCAAACCTTTGTCCTGCGTACCAAGATATTGATCGTGTCTCTTTTTCATATATCCAACCACCTCTGCGAGCTCTAACAACCCTGAAGCAGTTTTCGAACGAAACTGGAGTAGACTTGAGACGCTAACATCTCCACTTCAGTCGTCTCTTCCATTTTGAACTGAGTGCGATCTGGCCTTGAGCTAGATCATTATACAGTGACATACTCAATTGCTAACTCCGGGCCACTCGTATTCTCGGCAAATACTCATTCGAATCAGACCCCGGTCCCGAAAGGCCGAGTCCGTTGTCATTCGTGTCGTAACTCAGAAGGATATCTCAGCAAATAGGATCAATCAGCTCCGAGTTCTGGTGACCATCCTTCAGGGATAACAGGATGGAGGCCATCCACGTGAGAATTATTATCATAGAGTCCGGCTCCGACTTAATTCATAACCAGTTCATTGCTCTTTATTCTTCGAACTCATACCGGATGACTGCGACAGAAACAAATCACCTGTATCATACCCGGTCTTCAAGTTAAAGTATACAAGTCGTATCAATGGACTCAAACTCCCAGGAATGAAATACACTTCACGTTTTGGATCTTCACAAATGGGAGCGAATTTTTGATGAATTACGGAATTATCCATTGGAACAAAAGCAGCATAACGTACAATTGCCCTTCTCGGCAGGAAAAATGTCTGCCAAAACCCATACCGTGTTGTCTATTGAAGAATATCCACTAGAAGCGTTGGCACGGTCTGGTCCCTCCGCGATTACGTCCATCATTCCAGTATGTTTCCGTGTATCCGTAGCTATAAGAGCGACTACGACTACGGCTTCCTCATTTGCCTCTCTCAGACCTAGCGATACGGCTCTGCCCGTAGCCGACAAACATCATCGTCTCATGGCTATCAATTTCGAAGATCCTCCTCCCTTCGAAACAGTCACACGTACCAAAGATATCGAGGAGGAGCTAATAATACCGGGACGGCTTGAGCAGACCTGCGTCAAACACCGGGATCAAAGACTTGATCAATTTATCAATTAAGCGCTGAGATACAATATATTCCAACACATGTTGTATTACAGCAGTGGCGTGATCTCAGTGTGTCCTTGTAGATATCTTGTTGAAACGGTCAGCCATATCTAGTTCCCTCCGCCATGATAGCTTTCCATCTGAGTATTCCTTCTCAATTCAATTCATCCTTCCATCGAAACAGCTCCTGTGTCCGAAAACTTACTTAGCGTTTCCGCAGTATCAGTTTATGCTGTGGACAGGTATGTTCCTGGTATGCTGTGTTCCATTATGCTGTCTGATGCTCGCCAAAGTCCTCTAATCGGCGACATGCATAGATATCGTGTGATCATTCTTATTCTCCCATTCATCACCCGCACCTTTGGTGCACAGACATATTCAAACAACGACAAGGGTGTACCCGCATGTAGTAAGGATCAGCGTACAGTTTTGAGGATCATATGGAGATGTCTTGCCACTATCCTCCCATGCACTTGGCTTGCTGTACACCCCAATGTCCCTGGTCGCAGCATCACAACAAATGGTCGGATCTCTTCCACCATTGAACATACAAAAATTATGTTAATCGCAATTTTGGCACCAGAGATCATCGTTGGATGGGCTGCCAGGCAGTTTAGCATAGCGTGGAAGTTGCGTCATGGTGATTACACTATATGTCATGAACAGTCATGCCACTCACATGGTGAACGACAGGAAAGTATGATTCTATAGCATCAGCAATCCAATCTTCAATGGAGCAAGAGGAAGAATCAAGGCTAACACTGGCCCATGGATTTCTCCTCTGTATGGGGGGCTTCTACTACACCTGTAGGTATGAAATCTCACATCGAGCACTCGAAGCAGATGAGGCTATATCCACCCTGCCACCGTCATCACCGTCATCTTCAGTCCACGGGACTCCATCCGATGGCACCTCACCATCGAACTCTGCACTCATACCTGACAGTACATCTGCACGAGAGACTCTGGATATCCCAGGAACACTCGTTACTCTCGAGGCACTTGAATCTGAACCGAATCTGGTGAAGAGGCTAGCAGCAATCAGTCCGGAGACAATAGAGGACAAAAGCAAAGGAGATGCACTCTCCAAATTGATTTCCACCCTCCAATTATTGTGGTTCATTGTACAATGTGTCGCTCGAGTCCTTCAACATCTTCCCATCATGCTACTCGAAATGACCGCTCTTGCATTCGCTGGCCTCAGTATTATCACGTACTCATTGTGGTGGTATAAGCCACTGAATGTAAAGTACCACATTTCTTTGGATGAGATAGACTTGACAACGACATGGGAAACATACAGTCTCAAGGAATTTGCATCCAATGTGATGCCTTTTTCACACAAGCCCTTTGCCTATTGGATACCGCTCACCATGGGCGGTACCCACCCATACGGATGCTATAACAGTATCGTAGATGGTGCTTTTCGTGTTTACTCGGGCACTGAAAGAGATGCCCAAGTACGTCTTATGACTACTGGTGTAGTAGGGTTTTTATTTGGGGCTTTCCATTGTCTTGCTTGGTCGTTCTACTTTCAATCACACACTGAAATGATGCTGTGGCAGTTTTCATCCACAGCAGTCTTAGTTGGAGTCTTCATACTAAGCTTTCCAGGCTTGATGATGATAACCACAAGCTTGGTGAGGCGGGAATGGTGGTTGAAACTTCAAAAAACATTTCTCAATCCATCGAGACCCAAAAAAGGTTTGGTGTTCATTCTGACCCACATTTTCAACTGGGTTTTTCGTGTTGGCATAGTCACATATATTGTAGCACAGATTACGCTTATCATCGTTGCTTTTCTGCAGTTACGTTCTCTACCCCCATTATCCTTCTGTACTGTACAATGGATGAATTACATACCTCACTTTTAGTTCAAGCCCCTTTCTTCTTTTTTTATAACAGGCCCCTCTGTCATTGCTTCTCATCATCTACTATTCATGTATCCTCCTTTGATACTTGCTGTCATTCCAATCATGTATCTATGTTGTGACTCATATTATAAATGAGACCAATGCTTGTGGTATGCATGCATATTTTTACAATAATGCACACGCACATGAATTAAGGCGAACACACAGAACGCACGAATGCATCACGCACATGCAAAATTCACCATGCCTTCCATCAGATATTTATGAAACATCGTTCCCAGGGAAGTTTTCCCTCGCAGAGCATGATTGAGACGACCAATGCTCCGCCTTCATGGTCTAGGTCTCCCGAGTAATGGCATATGGAACTCTTACCATCCCCAGTGACCACATATTCTTCGCGTGGAAAGTACTCAACAACATCGAGTAAGCATGTGCATTCCGGCACAGTTGATTAGTGTCTTCTACATCGTCGAACGCAGTGGAACAAGCCCGAGGCCAAGTAACATGAGCTATTGGACGATGATTGTTGTCCCATCCATCAGGGATTATGCACAATGCTGGTGACGGGTCTAGTCAGCCAACTCCGCGCCAATATCAGCATCTGAGGCTTTCCATAACGCAACAGCCCTGGAACGCATTTGCGTTAGCCGAGCATGACACAGTCACTGCATATCCCAACGTACAATACAAAACCCAAGCTTGCGAAGACGGCTCTAAAATAAATGTGCATATTTGCACTTGGAATCAGCCTAGGAATCGTGCACTCTTCTTCTGTTCAAGTACTTTGGTAACTGTGCAGATGAGGGTTGCTGCCAGAGCATATTAGCATTCTGTGTCGAATGTGTCCAGGAAAAGATCCTACAGGGTGCATATACTCCCAATCAGAGTCTTCTGGACCATCTAACCTTCGAACCCCTGAGAAGGGTCAGTCAAACGCCCAAAGCCTGAGTCTGCACCAAGGAATCAAAGTAGAGACCTTGTCCCTTGCTCACGGGACCCGCCCTTGGTAGGAGAGTGACGAACGGGTATCAGAGCTTGATTCTGCTCCCTGCTGGTTTAGTCAACCTTCATGTGAGTGTCTCAAGTGTAAAGGCAAGTAAGGTCCAAATATCACATGCCATTGAAACCAGAATAACGACTTTGAAGGATAGCGTAGCAGTATTGTTTGCTTCTCATACTTCTTTCTGTCCGCCTGTTCTAAGAACTCTACATTGTTGATGTCTGTCAGTTCGGATAAGGGTGGTGCAAAAGCGCTGAAGGCTGTTGTTGGCTTTCCATGAAACACGGTCATGGAGAGGAGAGTCGTTACGAGAGAAACTAGGCCGCGCTCTGGGTCCAAGAGAGGGAATTGGGAATCAGTAGTGATAGTTGCAAATGTGCTATGGACAAGCGGGAAACTGCAGGAGGAGACATTGCCGGCCAGATTCACTGGGCTGACCCAGACTATTCGGTAGATCTTGTATGACGTTCTTGTTGCAGATATCAGCGGAAAGAGACTACAGTTTTATACAGTGCACATCATTGGTTGGGGAGCAAATGCTGGAAGAACCCGGCCCCTTGCCGTGCAGATCACAATGCAGACATGTTCCGTCACAAGCTCTGATGGTCACACTCTTCCCTCTCCCCAACACCGTCGCAGTAGCCCTAGAGGAGGGAGAGCTAGCCTCCTTCCTTGATGCATATCAGGAGGGACAAGGGCGACGGCTTCTCCAATGCAGGAACGAGGTCACAGCAAGACTATTCGAAAGGACGCTGCAGAGGTATACAGGAAGGTGTAGGCATCGTGAGTTAGTTCTTGAGTCCTTTGCAAGACATCGCACTCATGGCTAGCCTCTCAGAATCCCCCTCGCAGATCACTGTCAATGCCGATGACTCCCCGAGTAGCAGCGTCTAGACCTCGCGTTACTCCGGGGTTGCCAGGTTCTTTGCATGTCACATACATCAGGGTGTTGAGTCGGCAGCAATATCCGATTATGGAGCTGATTCAGAGCAAGTAATCATTGAGGAGCTATATGATCGGGAGTTCTAGGAGACGTGATAGGATAGGTCTCCTCTTCTTGAATGGATGTGGCAAACATAATCATGTCCCAGTCAGTGGTGTACGTAGACTGCAGATATCGGGTTATATGTGCGTATGCTCCCATTCAAGAGTTACCTTGTTCACGATGGTCGTACCTAGCATCCAATATCATCATCCGAGACTTGTTACAACGCGACGGCCCCCGAATGTGCATGGGAAACAATAACGCAAAGCACAGATGTGACCCAGTCACCCGCCCGACTTGCCTAGTATCACAAACGGAATTCAAACCCTAACCGGCATACACTGCCATTGTCGAATGACAATTTGAAACCAGGTACGAATCCCACATATCCTTGTCTTTCATAGGGCTGACTCGAAAGAGGAAGGCAGTTACAAACTCGGTATCGGTGTGTATGCTTCCGCTGTGCAAGACATGATACATCTGCGAGCCTGGAACTCTGTCAGATAATAAGTCCTCTTCTGTTCGAGTGCCTTGGTAATCCAATACACTCGCGCAGAGGAGGACTGTTGCCAGAGTGTGATTGCACTTTGCATATCTCACCTCACGAGGTGCATCTGCTTCCAACCAGGTGATCCGACACTCATGATTCATTTTCTAGCCAGATACGTGTGGTGGGACAGTGACAAATGGCATCAAACCTAGATTTTATTCCACCCTACTTTAGTCGACATAGCATGCCGACTTTGAAAGACTAGTGTTTCTTGATGAGGTGCGGTTTTTTCTGTAAACCGAGTCCTTCATGGCACAAAGACAGATAATCTTACCTCCCCGAGTTTGGGAGAGAGTGGTGAAAAGGGAATGTACACCTGGGAACTCGGAATTGACCAAAGTGACACTTGCTTGTTGTGGTATTAGTATAATATTTATAATATTTTCCATCAGTGGTTCTGTGGCTTAGTTGTTATAGCTACTTCTTACTATGTATGGATATTGTACTTTTTTGCTGCGGTGCCTGAGTTCGAACACCGACCAGGATGACACCGACTTGGCAAAATTTTCTCAGGTAATTTTCATAATGACACCTTGGACAGAAAGCCTTGAACTACCCAAATCTCTTAATTTGTTGCTTGCACAATACAAAAGTCTACAGAGCATCTACTGCCAGCCAGACTGCCACAGCGTAAAATTCTCGTTCTCCCACTTGAGTTTTTTTGTTGTAGTTGTCGAACATGATAGCGCTAAGAGAATATCCATCGGTAGCATCGACTAGGACCCCGATCGATGCCAAATCTATCCTCTGCAGATTGCAATATAACATGCCGGCTGCCAAAGACACAAAGCTAGGAAGACCATGATAGTCAGGCATGATCAGGAGTAGCCTTAGTTAGCACACACGATTGTCACAAAAAGTACACACTATCAAATGTGTCTGCCGGTTCCTAATGTCAATATTACGCAGTTCAACTTGGAGCAGGTAGATGTTGAATGGCAAGCATGTTCTTGATGGAGTTGAGTAGAAGTGAAGAAAGGAAAGAGTAGGACACACCTGGAGCCCTCACAAGATCATGATATGGTTGATCCATCTGCGAGATCTCTCAAGAGAGTCATGGGCTTCTGATATCACTTTTGTTTTCTTCCTGCACAAGCGAATGATTCAGAAGTCTACTTTTAAACTTGAGGACAGAGTATAGACGGGGGCCATGTAGCGATGGGCACGCGAGACGAAGGGGCCAAATCTTGGAGAGGACATGTAAATCAGCTAAAACCTCTATCCAGAGAGTGGACGTCCATGAATAGGATATTTCAGATGACACTGTAGCAGTAGACAACTTCACAAGACTATGATGAGCACTCCTGTGAATTCTAGGATTTTCCTGATGAACGTGTGTTTGTAAATCATGCTGGATCACTGAGAGTCAAGGACATCATGCTGTTGTCTTAAGCAGAGTTAATAGCTAGCCTTAAAAAGACAGAGGAGAAAAGGTCAGCCCCGGATGTTGAGTTACAAGAAATGCAGCTCGTGGTAAGAGGGAGAAAGGCTTCTGGTGTCAACACGTACCAACAGCGAAGGGGAAAGTTGGCAGCCCGTGCTGCCGACAGCATGTTCTTGCCCATTTCTTCTACCAGATATTTCTCTATCCATGGCCAGGCGCTTATGACAACTCCAGCGACTTCCATCGATTCCTCATGGTCTATGTATTCAGAAAAAATTTGCCCCACAATCCGTATGCGATAGACGTCACTTCTGTTTCCCCTAATGATGTGACGATTTGAAGACCTACCAGGTCTCATAATCTCTTTCGATCTTACAGTGCTTCCAGAAAATAATGGGAATTGCATGAATGGCATCATCAGTTATATTATTCAATAATCGAAGATATTTACCTAGTTTGGTCATGATCCTTTGACACATTTAGCCAGCATCTCCTTTGCTATCCACTACGAATTTCCTTTTACTCATCCTGTACCATGCTGGAAAAGTGGTAGTCAGTGTCATTGATGTGAATATAATAGAAGCAGGGCTTCTACCAATTCCTGTAACACAATATGGAGGGAGTCCCTGCCATGACTGTCAGATCAGTCAGGGGTCAACAGTTCAATGGCATATATACTAAAAAAGGTATTTACAAGTTGATTTGAGTTCGAAAAGATGACGACGTCATTCCCCACGATTCCCATTATTTTCCAGAAGCGCTGTAATATATTCACCAGAACCACGATTCCCATCTAACACTGAGGATTTATTGTTCTGTTCTATGTATTCCTGCTGCTGATGAAACCACATTGAGATCTTCTCCATCTCTCCTCTTCGAGCATCAATCTTCTCGCGGACACAAGCATAGAGGGACATGAAAAAGACCTGCATTGGTTCAATGCTGCGAGTAATGGACGAATGTAGGATCTATGACAGTCTCAATTGCTGTTGGTCTGATGCAAGGTTGTATCCTAAATGGATCGATCTACCAGCTATCTGTTCAGGTCACTTTTATCATGCATGCATGCGTTTTTTTAGCTAACAATGTGTGTGGGAGACTGATGTACTCCTCCTGGAAATTCGTAGCTGCCTTCATCTTTTTTTTGACCAATAAAGTCCAGTAAAACAACAGACAGCTCGCTGTTGCGGTGTGTGTGTACACCATTCCTGTTCATACTTATCGAAAGAGGGGAATTACAAAACATTCTCTCACTCAATACATCCTGACAGACACGATTCAGACCTGTACACCCACCTATACCTCTCCCTCGCAATCAACGAAAGGGAAAGGCTCACTGTAAGCTGTCTTTCCGAGGTGACCTTGTTCCTGCATCAACACATTGGAGATACATTCTCAAGTCCTTTGAAAAACATTGCCCGCATAGCTAACCACTTACAATCACCCTCGCATATACTATCAATGCCCTGCTGCCTTAGCCTAACACTCATGAGTTGATGATCTGATACACGTGCGCAAAAGAAGACCTCCACCAGAGTGTAATTACCATTTGTACTTCAAACATATCTCTTTCGCCTCTCCAAGAATTTGCTACACGATGCGTATACTCTCAACCAGATGATCCAATGCTTATAATTGGTGTACCTGGCATCTTCTGTTTCCCTATTATTGCTGATTTAGTCAACTTTCGCTTGGATACAGCTTAAATCTAGATCATGAAGACAAATGAGGTACAGATATTGTCTACGCTTGCATATTGCAAAGATCACACAATTCTACTTCGCGAATGTCTGTCCATTGGGATGATACAGAAGAGCTCCTTCTAAACTATTATGCAGTGAAATACGCTAGGGAGAGCATTTCAAATTTATCCAAAAGAAAATATTCGTCATGAGGAAAGTGAAAGGTGACCATAATTATATGTGGGGGATGTAAGTGGTCCATTGTATGGTACAGAATGCAGCCAGGGGTAGAGAACGTAACTGCAGGAAAGCAAGGATGATAAGTATAATACGTGCTACAATATACGACACTATCCCAGCGAATGACATGGGGATGGAAATCACCGGAAAATTTTTCACCCAAAGCTTTTGATCTTTGCAAGGAACCGAAAATAGATCGAGTACCTTTAACACCCTTTCCACACTGAACAAGTAAATGAGACCCAAGAAAATGATGTGATTTCCCCCTAAGAAGAGTCCAATTACAACTGCTGTTGTTGAAAATTGCCACAGTACCATCTCTGCGTGCGAGGGAGAGGGGGATGACCAAGCTACAAAGTGGATGGCCCCAAAGAGCGAACCTGCACAAACCATTGTCCATAATCTCTTTATAGGCTTTTTGAGGTGCCCAAGTAAAAATGATAGAATTCATGCCCACCAATCCCAAGTCCAAAAGTGGTACCTGTTATCCATTCCATGAACCATAAACATATATCTCATGCCCATTCTTCCCAAGAGGGAGTCACAGGGACAGCAGATTCATCGAGATCATTTGTTTCTGGCCACTCTGACCCATCCAAAGAAATCTGATACTTCACGTTGGGCCAGGAGAATTATGTGTTTGCATGGTGCATTTATGCGTTCTCGTGCATTTCATGCGTTTTCAGTCTGACTAGTAGTGAAATTAAACTGCTGTAGAGGCATTTCGAGCCAACAACAATCATGTATATATATCATAACTCACATTATAATGTCATTGGTCCTTGTAGCATTCATTCGGACCTCAGAAAATGCCCTGGATGTTGTTCTGTAAGGATAAGTCAGCACATGTCTTGAATGCATCTCGCAAATCTTCTCGCATGCATTGTCGAACACAATGCATGCATTGGGACAAAAAATGCATGCGTTCAAGATCAAACGCATCCATGCAGGTGACTGTGACCTATTTGTGACACATGCGTTCGGTGTGTTAGCGTGCGTTCAACTGTAGTTCAACCATATAATCGTGTCTCTTATTACTTCTGGCTTATAGACAATCATTCTACTTGTTACCGCTAGAATCACCCAGAAAAACAGTCTATTTGAACAGGAGCGTCTTCTATATTTGACATTAGTACTCTAAGTTTTCTTATTTCGGGCTTGCTTGGCTGAGTGTCCAAGCACTTTTGCACTACCATCCTGAAGCAAATTTTCTGCAGTTCCAGGCTCTGAAACTTCCTTACACTTCCTGGATATCATCCGAGGCTTCAGTACTGGCCCATGTGCTCGCTTCTTCACATTGTCTTCTTCTTCTCTTGCTTGGAACCACTCCTTCCATTCATCTTCATCAAAATCTGGCCCAAGCTTTAAGAGGAACTCTTCAGGATCCTCATTCTCATGGACTTCATCAGCACACAGAAAATTTCCAAGCTATAAATTAGATTAATACATGGTTCATTCAACTTTGCAAGTATAAAATAATATGATGTAATTTGAACCAAAATTGTATTTCAAGAGAGTAATTAAGACCTAGTAAGAAAGAATAAGAATAGGAGTGAAAAACAATGATAGGGTGAACTTACAAAGGTCAATGTATGTTCCTCATTGGGAAGCTTCATTGTTGTAGGGAATGTGTAGTCATATCGGCTGTGGTAACGCCTAGCAACAGAAATTACAATAACAAGAAAAAAATACAAGAAAACACACCTCTGTCATGCACGCAAATGCATCAAACACAGCCACGCGTTTTTTCCCACGCATGCCCAAAAACGCACACACATGTCGATTTAACGCAAACGCACCAAACACACGAACGCAAATGCACACGCAAAATTCATCGTGCCCCTTCACATTCGGAGGCTTGTACCACCACAACGAGTACGTGATGACAGTGAGGCTAGTAAATGCCAGAGTGCTCACTTCGAGTAATGTAATGGGAAGGTGCTGCAATGCTCGAGCGATGCATTGCACAATGAACCAGGATAATTGGAGGATGGAAATTGTTTTCGACAGTGCATCTCCTTTGCTTCTGTCCTCAATTGTCTCCGGACTGATTGCCGCAAGGTCTGTAACCAAACGTGGTTCTGATTCAAGTGCCTTGAGAGTAACGAGTGTTCCCGGAACATGAATGGTTTCTGAACTGAGTGTATGGTGAGGTGGGAATTGAGGATCCCGGAACCTATCGTGATCCAATAGGTAGTCACTGACTGACCATGGCAATATGGATGACAGGGGTGTTGGTGCAGGTTTGTGGTCAATTGTATATTTATGGGTGTAATAGAAACCTCCCATGTTGAGAAGAAATCCATGAGCGAGTGTCAGCTTTGATTTCCCCATTTTCTCCATGGCAAGATTGTCTACTGATGCGATGGAATCATACTTTCCTGTCGTTCATCATGTGAGTGCGACTACTCCTGATGGTATGATTAACTCACCATGACACAACTTCCATGCCACAAAAAACTGCTCTGCAGCCCATCCAACAATGATCTCTGGTGCCAAAATTGTGATAGCCATGATTTTTGTACGTTCAATGGCACAAGATATTGTTCCCTTTGAAGTGATATGACAACCCGGGACATTGGGATGCACGGCAAGCCAAGTGCATGCAAATATTGTTGCGAGACAGCTCCATATGATGCTCAAAACAGTACGCTGATCCCCAATACATGCAGATTGATCCTTGCCGTTATCAGGAGATTCCTGCACACCAAAGGTGCAACTGACAAGGAGGAGAATATAAAGAATTACGAAAACTTTATGCATGTCAGTGATTAAATGACTTCGATGACTGTGACATGGATTAGACTGCTTAGCAGAGCACAAAATATCTGGGATGGACCTGTCCAAAGGAGACACTGATACTGATCCAATACTAGGTGTTCAAGGAGCTGTTTTGGCAGACAGACAAACTGAGAAAGGAATTGTTTAGGAAAGCGATGGTAAAAGGCTATCGTAGAGTGAACTTGGGACAGTGGCTTGTTTAAATGCGATGTTTGTGCAAAAATAAAGATTTCACGACATCGTTGTGGACACAGCCTTTGTTGAAGTATGCTGTATTTCGGAGTTTTATCAATGTGGTGCTACACTAATGACGTTCGTGATTACGGGTACGCTAGACCAAAGATTCAAAATACTGGTTTATGGGGAGATATTCCTTGTAATGTGCTACACCAATGTACTGAGCTCTACAAAAGACAGTCTTTCATAGGAAACGTAGCATTTGAAGAAGTGTAATATGTACTTCATGGGTGACTCTTGGTCCCTGTCCCATATGTTAGTCATATGAAGGGTAAAAATAACCACCATGGAGTTGAAGAAGTCAAGGGCGAACAGCCCCTTGATGAGCCTTGTATGCTTCTCGCACAATTCAAGTTCGGGTAATGACGAGGCAATCCAGAGGTTCTTGATGCCCCCTGGAACTTCAGACTTCGTAAATGTTACAGCCATGATTAAGCAGCATAGCGCACTTTGTAAAAATAGCTGTTCTTCCTGCACCAAACAAGTCATGTGTGGAGAGAAGCAAATTTAGATGGCTGTTGAACACCAAGCACACTGTCGTTGCTCCAGGGCATTCAAATCACCGAAGAAATGAGGAAATTTCGAAACTGTAAGAATATAGGTCTGGCTGAAGAGCATCTGGAAGGTGTTCATATGCACAAACTTATTCATCTGTGTCCTGCTGTATGAGGAATAGAGATGGCTGATAGTTCCGAGATCACACCCGGGAAATGAGCGTTGATATGCTTGGTACTGTAACAGGAAATGCAGGAATGGTAGTCTATAGTGACTAAGGACTACTGGTATCTATCCCTAATGCAATCCTTGCATTCAACATGATCACCAATTTTTAGTTCGAGGTTTCGAGGCCGATAGAAGGTCTCTACCAAATGAATAGTCTTTTGTTTACACAAGCACGACAGTGAACTACTGTCTGCAAGGGACACGTCGATTCAAATCCACTCGCACGCAGCAGGTATAGTTGGATAGGGTAGAGGTATAGGTTGTTTGGAAGAATGTATATTGTAGTTGGAGTCTAAATAAATGTCGGACACTCAAGTGACTTGCGCGATGTCTCAACGATCCATGCGATGGCAAGGTTAGCACACTGGCTGTTTCCTGAGGACATGTTTGTCTCAAAGGTACACTGACCTCATTAGCACGATAGCTAATTTATGCGAAGGCTTGGTGCCTCGATGACCACTTGGTCTCACAATGCCATTGGTACTTTTTACTGGAGTCTCGCGATGGGTCTTTACAACTTCAAATATACTCTGTATGCTTTCAAAGTGAACTTAGCGTCTGTTGTGTCAGTTTGAGGATCACACAAAGCCATCAATACAACCGAAGCTAACTGCTAAGGGGTCAAATCTCGGGGATGGCAAAGCCTCCCGTTTATTACTACCTACTGAACTTATATACTGTCATGAGTCCATGCGACATCGGCATGGTAGTCATATCCTACTGGTAAGTGGCGTACAGTTATAGGTATATCTACCGTTGGGTACAGGGTTAGCTATGTCTGGGTATAGGGTTACACTACTGGGTCAAGGGCCCGCAGGCCTAGAGCTGGTCTCGATGCATAATATCACCTATCTCATCACATATCTCCTCCTAAACTGAACTGTCAGTTGTCAGGCTAGTTCTTCTCGGACGGATGTGCTGCCCCGAGCATCGTGCAGGGAGGCGCTACTACCATCGGATCCCCTTCGTGTCTTGACACTCCACCTGGGGCGGCACCACCAAATGCTATTCTGCGGGAACGGTTGTTGATTACCGGAGTGGCCCGATCCACTGATGCGAACTCACATGCTGATCTGATCGTGTTTGGCTAGATCGCGCATCAATGATGCGAACTGCATGTATTATCACATGGCCTCGCTAATTAAAAGGCAACAACGTTTACTTCTTCTTGCATGTCTGGGAGGGGGGCACCATCCTGCAGACTCGTCAGCGATGGGTCACCACCTAAACTGTCCTTTTACTTCTTGTTTTTCCGCGATCTGACATGTATGCACTACTTATAGGGCTACATCGCTGGTTACTTTCCTAGCGCGCATAGACAGAGCCCATAGTATTGCGCCATAGAGGTCGCGCCACTAGCAGCACTCAATAATTATCCCTTAGTATCGTTCAGCCAGTCACTATCGCCTTAGTTAGCGACATGAAGTCTCTGTCCTAACTCTGATATTGACGTGTCAAGTGATAATCAGTATTATGGCTCGTTCTGGCACAAAATGCTAAAATTATCGGGTGACTACGCATCATGCGTATCAGCGTTGATCAAAATACTACAGCAACAGGTCAGCCAAGAAGCAAAGCCTCATGAACAATGAATTGTCTGGCTGTCTTCCCATAATGTTGGTCTGACGAAGGGACAAGGTGACACATACAGTCCTCGAAAAAGAAGCATCATCAGATCCACGAAATTCTAGACTGTGGCAATAGTGCTCAAAAAGACTGTCTGAGGTAATCCCACACAATTGCAGCGCAAATGGAAAGAAGATGAAAAATGTACCGCAGTAACTAATACAGCCCTTCAGAAGCGCTTCAGCTAAAGAATGGTGTAGGGCGTTAGTGTTAGATTCTTAGATAATAGACATGAGCTGGGGGAGCGGGACACATGAGAGATCTATCCATATCATTTAGTGGATGTCAATGTTTTATTTATGTCCAAGAAAACTTGATTGAATTTTTGACTGTTCCCTGAGCGAGCCTCTTGCTTGCCTCTTCAGGAAAGTCCAAATTTGGGGAGGGAAATACCGATACAGCTCAAAGTGTGATATACTGATACGGTCGGAACGTAGAATGGATGAAGACTCCGAAGAAACTGCCGGCTAGATAGGCAGAATCGCGTGACCAAAGGCGAAAGCGATCCAAAAATGGAAGCAAGCAGGTCACCGTCCGCTGACGTCCCGGCTCCTTGGTTTGAACCATGATGAACTCGCTCACTATGTTTTCTTAATCCTTTGGAGCTTCTCGAATAAGTGGATTTCGGGTTGTCATACTTCTACACACTGTTTTCCTGCCTCGAGGAATGGGGCGGCTGCGTTTCAGGTCCGGGCTTGTCTTGTTGGTTGATCGACGTCCAGATTGTTACCCGGTATTGGACCTTGATATCTTTGCCATGCACAAGTCTCTTAAATGGGAAGCGGCTCTTCGAAATTAGTATTCCGTGATGTCGAGCTGAGTATCATCTCTTATGTGGTTATCGTCTTCATAAACATATTTTAAAGAAGTTGAATTTCACGGCGTAGCTCAAGGCTGACACCTACGGCTCGTGCATTTACAATAAATATCGCAGTCATCCCTACACAGTGCGTCCACCACCATCTGTGTATCTAGAAAAAATTCACAGCGCAATTCGCGTGGGGTAGGCGTCCTTACCTACTATGAGTCTCAGATCCACTGTGCCCTCAAGTCAGACAGTGTCACGTAACCTAGTATCCCGCCCTCCTCCCTTGCCTCCGAGTACAATCGTGGGGAGCTCTATCTTGGCTCCAGACTTGTGGTGAATCACTCTACCACGCAGACACTACGCATGTAACAGCGATGATGAATCGCACTCTTCGGCTTCATTTTGTTATGAAATAACGCAGACGAAACTTTGACCATCTACTACATAGCACACGCAAGGGCTGGGGGGGATATTGAAGACGCGCGCCTCCAATCAGACAAATTGGAACGATGATCAACTGCTGTTCATGATTTCTAGAAGCCATGGTGAGTAAGAGTAGCACAATGAATGGAGATGTGTACCTCACTCATCATCCGTAACTCCGTCCTGATTCTCTGACTTCCGACCCTTGCCTCCTGCAGGTTTGTGGCATGACAGGACCAGAACCTTGACCGAGATTACATTGAGGCACTGGTCGCAGTGTCTGGGAATCACGGAACCGAGCGTGACAAATATTTCGAAAAGATACACAGGACAAATCAGCTCTGGGCTCGTCACTCGAAAGACGAAGATTGACGGCATCCGAGGGTATATGCTGCATATAGAGGCAAGATTAGTTACGTATAACCAAGGGAGAAAGTTGACATGACGTGCTCGATAGAAACGTTCAGGCAGAGTCAACGAGGACGCGTAAGTAAAGTCAGCCACGCTAGGACAATTTTCTATGAAAACTTAAACTCATTGCGTCTAGGTCAAGAATAACTAGAGCGCGCACCTAAGTGTCTGTTGAGTGACTTTTTCCTACGTAACTCAGCAGTAATTCCTTCCACAAGTGATGCTGTACAACCCTGCGGAGATACGTGACCAGAGGTAGCAGAACGAATAAGTCGGAGGGCGTATCCTGTCGTCTTACCGCTGTCGCCTTGTGGTGTTGGTTAATTATTCAAGGCGCCATTTACGGTAGGTATTTCTCTTGATTGGGGGGAAAGATGTGTCCTTCCTTGTTTGACTTTGTTCCGAGGTCGACTGCAGACCATTCGGTAGAGTAGGAATCACGCCCTCCTCGTTCGAGAAAGGCAATCCCAAGATCTCAATAAAATTAGCCAAAATAATCATACACTTGCGACACATACAGCAAACAAGCAGTTCAATCTGCAATAATCTCATGTTGTGATAGGCGATACTTAGAAGACATTGTTTGCTGGCAAAATTCACCAGGACCCAGACTGTTTGGTAGATATTCTGCTACGTTATCGTTGGGGGCACTGGAGGAAAGAAAGTAGAATTTCATAGAGTGCACGGCATCGTGGTCGTTGGTGAAAGAAGCCCGGAAGCCGGCCTGTTGACGCGCAGACACGTTCCGTGACATTTCTGATGGCCACGCTCTTTCCCTTTTCTCAACACGTCAAGATAGCCCTAGAAGAGGGAGAGCTCTCAGCTAGCCTCCTTTCCTCGGTGCATGTCGGGAGGAACATGAGCGACGTAATCAACAGCGTAGTTAGAGGTTGCAGCAAAGCTATTCGAAAGGACGCTGCAGAGGTACAAAGGATGGCGTAGGCGTCACGAGTTGGTTCTGCAGCGAATTGTAAGACTTCGTGCTCATGGCTAACCCCTCAGAATCACCTTCGCAGTATACCCTCGCCCTGATCTGCTGCTTGTAGACCCTCTGTCGTCCCGAGCAGCCATGTTCTTCATGCCGAACGTACTTCGGGGTGCTGAGTCAGCGAACTACTAGAAGGCGCGATATCACAAGTCTCTTCTTCCGGGATGGATGGGCCAACCAACGACACCTCTCTGTCAGTGGTGTGCGTAGACAGTGGATACCGGATTATATGGTGCATATGCTCCCATCCAAGAGTGCCCTGGCTCACGATGGTCGTAGGTAGCACTAGTTCTCGAGCCAATATCGGCATCTGAGCCGTGTAACAACGCGACAACCCTTGAATGCGCATGGGCAGCAATAACGCAAAGCACGAACGTCACCCAGTCGCCCGCTAGACTTGCATAGTATGACAAACGGCTTTGGTCTCCGAGCCGGCGTAGACTGCCATCGTAAAATGACAATTTGAACTCAGGTATGAATCTTGCATGTTCTTGTCACCGGTAGCGCTGACTTGGAATAGGAATACAGCTACAAACTTAGCATCGATTTGTGCGCTTCCCCTGCGCAGGACATGATGCATATATGTGCCTCGCACTGTCAGACCATGCGACACCTTCTGTTCGGGTGCCTTGGTAATCCAATACACTCGCGCAGAGGAGGACTCCTGCTACCAGAGTGTAATCACGCTTTGCGCACCTAATACACTTCCTTCGGGTTTTGAATAATATGCGTCCGTTTCGAACCAGGCAACCCAATGCCCGTCTGACTCGTTTTCTCACCGGATACGCGCGCAGTGGGACAGTGACAAACGACATCAAACATAGATTTTACTCCACCCTACTTCAGACTTCGGTCGATATACATGTGAGCGGCGAACTCCTAGAGTATGAAAGCGAGCGAGGCACGCAAAATATATGTCAGCGAAACAATAATGCTGAGTTTGAAGACTCGTGTTTTATAATGTCGTGTGCCTCTATTACTCCTTGCTGTCACCCAATTCCTGCATGGCACCAAGACGCAGTTCTACTTCGGCCGAGTTCAGAAGGTGACGAAAAGGTTATGCGCATTTACGAACTCGGAATTAACCCAAGTGACACATCCTCTTCTTTTTCAACGCTGAAGGATCCGCTCATTTGCAACCGATTTCCGAACGAATGTTCCCCATTATGCTAGTATGCCATTTGTAACCAACCTAAATGGTAGCTATGTAACTCAGTTGTTGTAGCTACCATAAAGTTCTAGGGTGTTGGCTTTTTTCTCTGACATCGCCCGAGTTCGAACCCCGATACCGACGAAACAAACTTTCATGGATTTTGATCCTAAGCCTCTGATTGAGAGTGCTGAGCCAGGTCAATCTGTTATTTAGACATTCGCACAGTCCAAAAAAGGTCTGTAGAGATCTCCCAGAACAATACCATCAGAGTGTAATTATCGTTCACCCACCTGAATTTGTGTCGTGGAACGCAATACCGCTAGAGAATACCCATGGATCAGATGAGCATGACTGATCACTACGTTTTTGAAGCCAGTTATTACTTTGACACTGGGTGGACGGCCAATCACACAAGAACTGCTGCAGCGAGTGAATACCAGTATCGTGTGAAGCAAGTGTTGGATGTGAAGCAGCCTATGTAGGACAGTTCCGCGAATTTACGGCCCAGATGTCTGAGATAAAGAATTATCAGGGCGTAACGATACGATCTTTCATGGAACGAGGATCGTCGTGGAAACTGGGAGAATCCGAAATCGGCGACCGCTGGACTGCAATTCGACAAGGTAGAAGCAATTGTGGAGATTGACGGGTTCTCCAGCGTCCGTATGCAAGCAAAACAGTACGTATAGTCCAGTAAACAAGAGATTCGCGAGACTCACATTACCAATCCCATAGATTCTTCAGGGGAAAGATATGGAGGCACGCTTGCAGTAAGACAAACTGGAATGGCGATCAGCTGTTGTTCCTAATATCGAGGAGCAGAAACGAGGAAGAATCCCGCACTATCAAGTCCTCGACAACGATGTCGTACTTGCCTCGAACTCCAGATCGCTGCTCGATTTCCACCCTCAAATACCTGATAAAGGCATATAGAACATCGACGGAGACCTTGATCAGCGGAAGATATATCTTCATTGCACCTCCGTCCTCAGGATGAACCAAAGATATTCCTGAAGCACCGGAGAATGGAATTATTAGCGCTACGTCAAAGACAGAAGAATATAATCAGAACTCGGGGTTCTGAGCACATATTTCTAGCTTTATATACATCGGTAGTTTCATAATAGAGCACGAATAAACCAAGTACTGACCAGTGACTGCCTCTTCGACTTGGCACGGCCCACCTATACTAGGAACATCCACTTTCCGTCCTACATATCAGTTTAGCGCCACACCAAATGCCAACTTAGCTCAAGTCAGGAATCCTGACATGCAGTACTGAGTTATCCTCACGTAGAGATCTCTCATATATCACCAAGAATTCTCACAATGCAATCACTCGAGCACGGGTCCGCAGCAATAACGCGAGGCACCATTGACCTGTTAGACTCGCCTAGTTTAATGAACAATATCTGAGTGTCAGTCGGCTATCGTGGTACGATGATTTAAAATTGGGCATGAATTTTTTATGTCATTGTCTTTGAAAGCACCCACTTAAAAGCTGAGTGCAGTTACAAAATCAGTACAACCTGTGTGATTCAATTGCTTTTTCCTTTCGACTAATTAGTGCTTCATCCAATGGTTTTACAGTATGAAAGATAAAATCCCGCAAGAACGACTTGAGGGGAAATGTTCATATACACACTCGGAATTCACTCAGGCTACATGTGTCCTTCTGTTCGAGTGAGTTGATGATCCGACATACGCGTGCAGAAGAGGACCACTGCCGGCGGGTAATTACCATTTGTACTTTGAACATATCTCTTTCGTGTCTCCCAGGACTTGCTACCACGATGCGTATTGTCTCAATCAGGCGATGTAATGCCTATCATTAGTGTACCCGGCATTTTCTGCCTCCCTACTGTCCCCAATAATTGCAATTATCTTCGAATACTTTGCAACCAGCCAGTCAGACGTACGCTTGCTCGCTATGCACCCCCAACTGTTGGAGGATGATGAACGGTATCCAAGCTGAGATCTGGGCTGGCTGGTTTAGTCTGAATGCGCTTGAATATATGGCTTAAATCTAGAGTATGAGGGCGAACGAGGTATGGATATCGTATATCATTGAAACGGTGGTGCTAACTTTAATGATAGTGTAACTATACAATAGTATCGTGAGCTTCTACTCCTTCTTTCTATCAACCAGTCGTTGCATATCACAAAGACAACGTCAAACCAAACATAAACACTCTTTGCATCAGATATCTTCCGTCATGGTGTTGATGATCAATTAGTACGTACTACGTGGGTTGTGGCTACTTTTAAAAGACTCTCAGATACGTGTTTGTTCTCTCCAAGTCGTCGCTTCATATCAAATCCTGCTCAGGACAAGTCATGAGAAGTTACGTCGCGTCAACTGACAACGCCTTGCAAGTTATCTAGTCGATTTAATGCCCACATTTTATATTCGCGAATGCTGATCCAGCAATTTTATATTTGGTTCTTTGCGCAGTACGACGTGTCCATCGATATCTCGTATTGATCTACGTCACTTCGACCTTGAAAGGAGAGATGTTGTCGGCATTCTCTGACGAGTTTGGTGCCGGATGCGCCGAAGATCCTTTTCCCTCTAGTGGGCGAAGCGTCCTGTATAAACGACTCGGTGTGGGCAAAATGTTGGAAAAGCGAGAGACGCGATGCACTCCTTATCTGTTTCTCGTCGATTCTTTGATATGGCTGATACTGGAGGATGGTGTCACCGTTCTTCATTGTTCTCTTTTAATATAGCCCGGGAAAAGTGTTGCATCTTTGAGTTCGCACTCATGGTGGTATATATGACAATCCCTTGGGTGTCTCGTTCATTGATTAAAGTAACTTGTAAAGAATGACCGTGGATGTCGAACTTTCCCATTCGAGCATGTAATGTTAACACAAAGGTCTATTATCAACGGGACGACGCAGGAGAGCTCCTGATAATGTACTATGTAGTAAAATACATGAAAGAGAGTTATTTCAATCTTGTCAAGAGCGAAAAAGTTGTTACAAGGAAAGTGAGGAGCAACAATAACTATATGTGAGGGATGTAAGTGGTCCATTGTATCGTACAAAAGGCAAACGGAGGCAGAGCACGTAACTGCAGGAGAGAAAGGATGATGAGCATAATCCGTGCTACAATATAGGAAACTACGCTAACAGACATTATCATGCTGGCAATGCCGATCAAAATGAACATCCAACCATTTTGAGGTCTCAATGGACCTAAATATGTTCTTCTAGTCTCTAACATCCATTCCCGATTGACCAAGGACATCATTGCTACTATTAAACCTACATGGCCTATCCCGAAGACTCCAATCAATATTGCTGTTGATGAAAACCGCCACAGCACCATTTCAGCGTGTGATGGAAAGTAGAACGACCAAGCCAGATAATGAAAGGCTCCAAATAAGAATCCTACAGCGCCCATCATCGCAAGGCGTACTGGAGCATCTCTTCCTGTACCAGAGTGAACACGAAAGGCACCATCTACGATACTGTTATAACATCCGTAAGGCGAACTGTTGCCAATGGTGTGTTGTATCCAATAACCATTGGACTTGTGCGAAAAAGGCATCACATGGGAAGTAAATTCTTCAAAAGGATGTGCTTTCCGCGTCAGTGTCACATCTCCCTCATCCAAAGAAATGTGATACTTCACATTCAGTGGCTTATACAACCACAATGAGTACGTGATGATACTAAGGCCAGCGAATGCAAGTGCGGTCATTTCGAGTAAGGTAATAGGAAGATGCTGAATTGGTCGAGCGACACATTGCACAATGAACCAGGATAACTGAAGGATGGAAATCGTTTTGGAGAATGCGTCCCCTTTGCTTATGTCCTCTATTGTCTCTGGACTGATTGCAGCTAGCTTCTTCACCAAATTTGGTTCAGACTCAAGTGCCTCGAGAGTAACGAGTGTTCCTGGGATATCCAGAGCCTCCGGGGCAGATAGACTGTCAGGTATGAATCCAGATTCCGATGGTGAGGTGCCGTCGGGCTGAGTCTCATGGACTGATGATGGTGGTGATGGTGGCCACGGGGTGGATCTTCCCTCACCGTCTCCAAGTCCTTGATGAGGGATTTCATACTTACAAGTGTAATAGAGGCCCCCCATACAGAGGAGAAACCCATGAGCCAGCGTCAGCTTTGATTCTTCCTTTTCCTCCGTCGAAGGTTGAGTTACTGATACGATAGAATCATACTTTCCTGTTGTTCGTCATGTGAGTAGGATGACACCTGATGATATGAAATACTCACCATGACGCAACTTCCACGCTATGCTAAACTGTCCTGCAGCCCATCCAACGATGATCTCTGGTGCCAAAATTGCGATTCCCATAATTTTTGCACGTTCGATGGCACAAGAGAACGAACCCTTCGTCGTGATGCTACGACCTGGGACGTTAGGGTGTACGGCAAGCCATGTGCAAGCGTATATCGTGGTGAGATAGCCCCATATTATGCAGAAAACTGTACGCTGATCGCCAATACATGCGGGTTCATCCTTGCCGTTATTAGGAGATGTCTGTGCACCAAAGGCGTGAGTGATGAGCAGTAGAATAAGAATGATGACAAAATCTTTATGCATGTCGCCGATTAGAGGACTTTGACAATCATGAGACCATGTAGCAGAACACAACATATCCAGGGACGTACCTGTCCATAGAAGGAACTGATAATGTGAAGGCTCCAAGTAAGTGTTCAGATGAAAGAGCTCTTTGGACAGAAGGATGAATTGAGAAGAAATGCAGGAATGGGGGGCCCAGGGGGGGGGGTTATAAGGGAGAGAATTAAATATGGACGACCGTTTAAATGAGATGTTTGCAAGAAGCCGCCGATATCACAGCATTGCTGTGCATACAATCCATGTTGGAGGATACTGTATTTCGGCGCTTAATCGATGTGGTTCTTTGATAAAGGTGCTCGAGGTCATAGGTACCCCAGAACGATTAGTCAAAACCTCTTTTTGGTATAACATTGATGTAACAGAAGGAAGAAGATTCAGCATAAAATATGCGGGCGACGGAGGAATTACTGATATGCGGTACCAATGCCTCTCTGCCGCTATACCAATACTTATCTCTTCCACATGGCGGGTGTCTCTAGTGAGAAGTCGAAGAGATGGATGTTGATTTGAAGGAGCTAGGACCTTGATGAATCATAGAATAGGAAGCAGTTCGGGAGCATAACGAAGTCTGGGTAAGTCTTCTTGTAATTTCGGTGCTGAATATACAGTACTCGCACTAATTTTACAATGAAATACACGTTGTGTTCCTGCATAGCCAGCCGTAGAGCACGAAAGGCAAACTCGGGAGGATGGCGTGAGAAGAAAAGTCCGTATATGCGCTTGAAATCAACCCAGGCAACACGTCCTCCTCCACTCAAGTTCCTGGGTGATCCAACACTCGTGCAGAAGAGGGCTGCTGCCAGAGTGTAATTAGCGTCCTTGCGTCGAATGTCCCGCTTTCATGTCCAGAAAGATAGCCTACAGGGTGCGTATATTCCCTAGAGTGTTCATGATTGACATTTTCCAGACAAGCCCATATCCGAAATCGCCTTCGAACTCCTGAGGAGGGTGAGTGAGACGCCCCAAGCCCGGGCCTGCGCAGAGGATTCAAAGTAAAGACCTTGGCTCCTTGGCTGCTAGATGCGTCTACGGTGGGAGAATGAAGAACAGAGCTGGATTCTACTCACCGCCGGTTTAGCCAGCTTTCACATGACAATCTCGAGTGGAAAGGAAGGTAACATCATTGAAACTAGGATGTTGACATTGACGGATCCTGTAGCAGTATCGTTTGATCCTACTAATTCTTGCTGTATACCTGTCCTTGAGTCAATTCTACATTGTCGACGCCTGTCAGTACGGATAAGAGTGGTGCGAAATTGCGGGAGGCCATCATCGATTTCGTGAAGCACAGTCATGGAGAGGAGGGTCGTTATGAGTGCACTTAGGGACACAATCAAAAATACGATAAAAATATATCGCTACGTCCACGAGAGGGAATTGGAAATCGCTAGTAATAGTCGCAAGTGAAGTTATAGTCAAGCGGGAAACCGCAGACGCGGCGGCGGTTGGAAGGAAACATGCACCATTGTTTGCCAGCCAAATTCACTAGGATGACCCGAGTATTCGATAAATCCTGTACGAGGTCCTCGTCGCAGGTATCAGCGGGACGAGACCAGAGTTTCACGGCGTACATGTCATTGTGGTTGTTGGCAAAAGACGCCCGGGACCCGGCCCGTTGAAACGTATACACGTTCCGTGAGTCGTGACAGGCTCTGACGGTCACGCTCTTCTCCTTTTCACAACCCCGTTGAGGTAGCCCTAGAAGAGGATGAACTAGCATCCATTACTCAACACATATAAGGAGGAACAAGGGGGAAGGATGTCGGAGCCAAGCTATCTCTAAGGACGCTGCTGAGGTGTTCATAAGACATCGCATTCATGGCTAACCACTCAGAATCACCCCCGCAGTATACTGTCACCCCGAGGAGCAGCTTCCAAACCTCCCTGGATGCTGATCGCAGCAATATCGGATTATGGAGCTGATTCATCGGAGCAAGCAACTGTTGGGCACATATGGGTTCTAGGAGGTGCGATAGCACAGGTCTCCGCCTCCTGGGTGTGGCTTACAAAGTCACGTCCCGATTATACGGTGCGTATGCTCCCATCCAAGGTGCTCCCTTGTTCACGACGGTTGTAGGTCGAGCCAATATTATCATTCGAGACCTGTTACAACACGACAGCCCTTTGAGCTTGAACGCCCACGGGCAGCAATAGCGCAAAGCACGGAACGTGGCACAGCCGCTCGCTAGACCTACGTAGTATGGCAAGCGACATTCATCTCCGAGCTGGCGTAGACTACCATCGTACAATGACGATTCGAATTCAGGTACCAATCCCGCGTGTCCTTGCCTTTGATCGCGCTGACTTGGAGGAATGCAGCTACGAATTCAGTATCAGTGTGTGTGCTTCCGCTGCTTTTCCCCTTCTGCATGCAGAGAAGGACTGTTGCGGCGCTGCCAGTGTATAATTGTGCTTTGCGTATCATGCACCACGTTCGGATCTTGGATTTTATGCTATTGGGTGCGTCCGCTTCAACCAGGTGATCCGATGCTTCTGATTGGTATAGCTGGCGTGTTCCAATCTCTGGGTCAGTAATATGAAGGCGAGCGAGGTACACATATCATATATCTTGACTTTAAAAACTAGTGTTTGTTAATGCCGTGTTCTTTCTGTTGGCATCCGATTTCTACGTGGCACAAAGGCACATTTACGAACTCGGAATTGATCTAGGTGACCCATCCTCTTATTTTACAGCACTCAATGATCCGCTGGTACACAAAAGAACTCTCAACGCATCTTCGCCGTGGTGCTAGTAGGACATTTATAACTCATACAGATGGTAGCCATGTGACTTAGTTGTTATAGCAACTTGTCAACTTCCGAAAAACGTTTTTTTTTTCTCTCACGTCGCCTGCGTTCGAACCCGAAGACAAATGTTTGTAATGGATTTTATATCGTAACACCTATGATTGAGAGCGCTGAGCAAGGCTGATCTTTCTTTGGTCACGAAGTGGAACGACGATCAACTGTTGTTCCTAATATCGAGAAGCGGCAATGAGTGAGAATAGGAAAATACACGAGTAAGATGCGCCTCATCTGTGACTCCGTCTAAATTCTCACAGGATTACCTGACTTCCGACAACGTCCTTCAGCGCCTACACGCAGATTTACTATCCCGTATGCCGCGAATCAACAATCTGCAGTGTCACAGGAATAGACTACTGACTGAGATGGCATGGTGATACACTAGAATCGCAGAACCAAGCGTGCCGAACATTTGGAATGGATATGCAGGTAAAAACAACCTTGCATTTGATAGCCCTGACTTAGAATATGAATACAGCTACGAACTCAGTATTTGTGTGTCCGATTCCATTACTTCTTCCTGTAAACTGATTTCTGGGTAGCCCAATGGGGCCCACTTTACAGCACGAAAGACAAGCTCTTTAGAGAAGACACGAAAGGAAATGTACACATGCGGCTAAATTCGCCTGGGAACATGTTAGCCAGAGTGAGGTGTCTCGGTCTTTGAACTTGTACTCTTGGTTTATATAACGATCATTGGCATATCGCTTCTCGATCTTGACTGATAGATATTAAAGAATACCTAAGAAGGGCATCAGGGCCCTGTAAAATATCGAAGCTATGATAAATGACGAACTACAACCATGTCAACCCATTTGAGCATCTAATGTGAACAGGAACCAGCTCTCCGTACCACTGCTTAATGGATGAGCAGGAACTGTTATCTGTTTCTCGTTGATGACAGGCCTTCAATACGAAACAACGCACTCGTCATAAGGAAAGTGAACAGTAACCATAACTATATGTGAGGTATGAGTGTAGTCCATTGTACATTACATAAGGCTAACGGAGGAAGAGAGCGCAACTGCAAGAAAGCGAGGACGATAAGAATACGTGCTACGATGTAAGCGAATATAAGAGACATTGACATAAAGTGGAGAATTAAGGGCCAACATTCTTCACGAATCTCACCTGTGTAAAGTGCCCTAATACTGGAATCGAATTGTTCCAATCGCTCTTCCACCCACGGCGGAGCAGCCCACTCCAAGAATACGCCAAGAGGGGAGGAATGTCCCACTGCAAGGAGGCCATACAAGACTGTCAAAACTGAAAACTGCCACAGCACCGTTTCAATATGGGTTGGAAAGGGGCCAAGAGAATTCTGTGTGAGACACATGCGTGAATGCGTTCAACTGCGTTCGGCTGCGTTTGCGTGAGTTCAACTTGCATGCATTTTGATGTCCATCGATGCGTTTAGATGTGGGGTATCCTGATAACTGGTGTGATTCAATGATACTAGTGGATTATGTTTTCTGTTGAAAATTGACTTACTTTTCTGAGCAATTTCTATGTTTTCTGGAGGTCTCTCTGCGACTTATTACAGCTCAATTATGAAGGGAAATCACATATAAAGGCTATAAATACATGCATGTTAATTAGTTCTGGTATCACAAATAATATAGTACCATCTGATGTCGAAATACTTATGATCTCTTCACTTTTCTCAACTTTGAGCAAACCAGGCACCTCTAAAATCAACGCAAACTCCAAATAATTTATGCCTCTTCAAGAAATAACTCATGCATGTGTCTAAAAATTGAATGCAGATGCTAAGATAATGCATGCATGCGCTCCTTTTGAAAACGCATGCATTCGAGATTGAATGCAAGCGTGTGACACAGTTGTGACACATCTGCGTTTGGTGCGTTTGATGCATTCAAGTCCGAGTTGAACTCGTTGACTTATGATCACTACAGTTTCCCCTGCCTCTTTTTGCTTCCAGATGTTTGCTTTAGGTAGGAACTACATCTTATGACATATTCTGGCTGTTGTACTCTGGCATTTAGCTTGTAACTTTGTGATTTGGCAACAATTTTGGGTCAATATGTTCAGCTTATTCCAGGATGAAGTCACAGTAGAAGCAACATATTTGAGGCAATTTATCATATTTAATTGTCTCCAGTGTCTCTAAATAACTCTGAGCAGTCTAATGTTCAAGATCTCAGCTTGAATACTGGTGTATTCTACCATAGTGTCTGCACAGAGACTATACCATGACAACAAGAGCTAACTATGGCTGGCGTTGATAACATGGCGTGTATTAATTTTACATAAAGTACACTTTAATTACATTATAGGTAACAAAGCCATATCCCAGGTGTTCTTGAACCCAAACACATAGGACACCAAAGAAACGTGTCTCTGTCATGCTCCTGCAGGTGTGACAACACATGTATTAAAAACATGAATGCACTCATGCATCTGGATCATGCAGAATTCTATGTGCCCATTAGAAAGTAGAATGATGAAGCCAATGAATGGAAGGCTCCAAACAAAAATCCTACCAAAACCATGGTCATATGGCATAAACACCTTTCCATGTCAGTACCAGAGTAAAACTGAGGGACACCATTTTCAGTGTTCATAGAATATCATGGTGGAGGTTTCCCCATAAGGGTGTACCACATCCATGCCATGAACCGGAGAAATTTCAACCAAGGTTTTACAGGGGGAGCAGAATTATGGGAACCACTTGTTTCCGGTATTAGGTTGTTGTTGTGCGCGCTGTCCAAAGGTATATGGTACTTCATGTTCAGTGGCTTATACCACCACAACGAGTACATGACCATGCTGATGCCAGCGAATGCAAGTGCCATCATTTTGAGTAGCGTGATGGGAAGATGTTGAATGATTCGGGCAACACATTGCGAAATGAACCAGGATGATTGGAGGATAGAAAGTGCTTTAGAAATTGTGTCCCTTTTGTTTCTGTCCTCTATTGTCTCCTGACTGATTTCTGTGAGTCTCTGCACAAAATCTGGTTCAGATTCTAGTGTCTTGAGAGTAACAAGCGTTCCCAGAAACAGAGCAGTTTCCGAACTGGCTGTTTTATCAGACTGTGATCCATCTACTCTGGACTTCAAGTCAGGGAGGTCTTCCAAGTCTGAGGGAGATGGTGATGACAGCAACAGTGTGGTCATATTATTGCTTGTTGTAGGGCAGTACAAACCTCCCATACTGAGAAGAAAGCAATGGGACAGTGTCAGCTTTGGTCTATTCTTTTGCTTCACCCCACGATGGATAGCTGATGCTGGTGCAATAAGCTTGTACTTTCCTGTCACTCTCCATGTGAGCTACTTAGAATACCTCTGATCATATGAAACACTCACCGTGACACAACTTCCAAGCAACGATGAACTGCTCTGCAGCCCATGCAACGATGACATCCGGCGCCAAAATCATCATAGACCAAATCTTCAACCATTCAATGGCACAAGATATTATCCCGTTAGTTGTGATATCATGACCCAGGACATTGGGATGTACGGCAACCCAAGTGCATGCAAATATTGTACCGAGGCAGCTCCATATGATACTCAGAACTGTACGCTGATCCCCAGCACACACAGGTACACCGTCGGGGTCATCAGGAGATGACTGGGCACCAATGATGCTGGCTGTGAAGATGGAAAGAAAAACAATCATGAATATCTGATACATGGTGGCCCTGCAAAGAACTTTGTCTATTATTAGGGCATTCAGTGGAACATGAAATTGTAGGATGAACCTAGTATGTATTGACAGACGAAGGGAATCCGATGAAGGGGATGTTGCTACTTGAATATTCCTACTGTTATCTTAGTTTAATGAGCAGGGAATGTAGTACACAATACGTGCACCGACTAAGGGTGTGGAAGCCTTCTTGTCAAGAGTAAAGGCTTCTCTTGAAATGGAGAACACGATATAACTGTTGCCGAAAGTCAATCCGATGAAGAGGGCCATTTGGAAAAGCAAACAGATGGAGCCTATGGGATATGAACTAAGGGTGCGATGAAGGAACTGAAAATGGCGAATTCGTGATGGACCTTTTGAGAGAGGAGAATGGGCATCATGCACACAGTTAATGCCCTTTTATGATATTGTTGATCGTGTAATTGGACTCTGCATCATTCCTTTGAAGTTCGGAGTCAATGTACTAGGTGATACGCTGTAAATAAGGTAGTTTTCATCAAAAGAAGACCGAAAAAACATCCACTGGCATCCTTTCCAACTCTTTCCAAGGAACCGAGATGAGGGTGAGGGTCAATGAAGCATGATCGCAAACTAGTGATGTGAACCATCATGCATAGCGCCCCACAAAACATCCAGTGGATGAGAAATACTGTAGGAAGCTCCTCGTTCTTGCGCGTCTGTGTATTGGATGAATAGCAGAAGGAGAGCTGAAACCCAGCGTTATCGAAGTTAGCCACACTTTCCACATGTTCACGGGCAATTCTATTTTGGTAGATTGATTCTAGCGTACAGCGAATCCTTTCCTCGACGTTTCCGTACTGTAATTGCACCGAAAAAATGTGCCAACAATGGGCGAAAGGGTTTCATGTGTTCGGCGCATCTTCGAAGATATATATAGCAGCGTGGGGTGTCGAGTGGCAAAGATCTCCCTCTGGATCGGGCACGGTGAATTTCGCATGTGCATTTGGTGCGTTTGCATGAAATCGACATGTGTGTGTGTTAATTCAAGTGCGTGTGCGTTTTTGGGCATGCGTGGGAAAAAACACGTGGCTGCGTTTGATGCATTTGCGTGCATGACAGAGGTGCATTTTCTTGTATTTTTTTCTTGTTATTGTAATTTATGTTGCTAGGCATCGCCACAGCCGATCCAACTAACCGTTCCCTACAACAATGAAGCTTCCCAGTGAGGAACATACATTGACCTTTGTAAGTTTGCCCTATCATTGTTTTTCACTCCTATTCTTATTGTTTCTTACTAGGTGTTAATTACTCTCTTGAAATACAATTTTGGTTCAAATTACTTAAAGGTGAGCTTCTCACCACTTTATAATTATATATGGTCCTTACATCTGTTCACATCAAAAAGCCTGGACCAGATTTCGATGAAGATGAACGGCAGGAGTGGTTCCGAGCAAGAGAAGAAGAAGACAATGTGAAGAAGTGAGCACATGGGCCAGTACCGAAGCCTCAGATGATATCCAGGAAGCGTAAGGAAATTTCGGAGCCTGGAACTGCAGAGAATTCACTTCAGGATGGTAGTGCAAAAGTGATTGGACACCCAGCCAAGCGAGCCCGAAATAAGAAAACTTAGAGTACTGATGTCAAATATAGAAGACGCTCCTGTTCAAATAGACTGTTTTTCTGGGTGATTCTAGTGGTAACAAGTAGTAGCAAATGATCTTCTATAAGCCAGAAGTAATGAGAGACACGATTGTATGGTTGAACTACAGTTGAACGCACGCTAATGCACCGAACGTATGTGTCACAAATAGGTCACAGTCACCTGTGTGGATGTGTTTGATCTTGAATGCATGCGTTTTTTGTCCCAACGCATGCGTGAAGATTTGCGAGATGCGTTCAAGACATGTACTGACTTATCCTTACAGAACAACATCCAAGGCATTTTCTGAGGTCCGAATGAATGCTACAAGGACCAATGACATTATAATGTGAGTTATGATATATATACATGATTGTTGTTGGCTTGAAATGCCTCTACAGCAGTTTAATTTCACTACTAGTCAAACTGAAAACACACGAAATGCACGAGAACGCATAAACGCACCACGCAAATGCATAATTCTCCTGGCCCCTCTGGATCTGCCACTTTAAGTCAGTTGCATGGTCTGCTAGGTAAAAGAATACAATACCACAAAGCTAAGAAGCGTTCAAGTTACTACTGAGAGTTCCCCCATATGCACCAGACGCAGGCAACACAGAACATTCCGAACATTGAAATTTGAAAGCTCATCCATGAGAAAATTAAATGCTTCCGTAGACCCAGTGCCTGGCCACTACTCATCACACAATTGTGATTAAGGGTAATATAACCTGACGCTTCTTTCAAGCTTCTCCGGCACCGGTTGCCTCGGCTACGCTTTCTTTCACCGGTACATCTTTCTTGTGTCCCATACAACACTTCATCTGAAGTAGTTATAGATCTGTTCAAGGACAGCCTAGTGTCAAATTTTCCTGTGCGTTTAAGGAAATCATTCATCATTTCTATCGTCTATTAAGTTGAAAGTTATTACACCGAGCCTTGTTTACCAGCCACAAGACCATCAAAGAAGATTATTTATCATTTCATATCTCACGAATTCTGTTTCAGTTATTTACCCTCAACCACCCCCTTCTCGGATCGAGTTATGGTGTACTGAAAGTCGGTCTGCATACATTCAACTACCTTGACGTGCCAGTGTATGAATGAGGATTGTAGTTTGTGTCGCGACTACAGCCTCAGGGACAGGAGCCAGATGTTGTACCACTGTATGGTGCGAAGCCGAGAGAAGAACACGACGGCATTTTCCGTTTAGGGAGAAGAACACAGTGTGCCATGTGAGAGGTGAAGGCTGTTTCGGGGGACACTGCAGGCATACAGAGGAGGCTTCAAGGTGCCGGGGGTCGATCTTGTAAAATTATAAGGGATGAGTTCTTAAGTCATTTGCAAGACGATTCGCGCTAGACACTCAAACCTACAACTCTCTGAGTGATGATCCTCCTGTGCCCCGTGACCACGTGTGCGGAACGTACTTCGGAGTGGATGAGGAACAACACACATACACAACGAAAAATAACAGAGAGCTACCTTGAAGAAAATAACCGGCTGAGCTTCAACCAGCAATCCCACTAGAAGAAAGTGACACAGAACATGTTGAACAGCGAAAGGTAAATACACCGTGGGAGGAAAAGACAATGCCATGGACCGGGTGTCTGGCCATTTCACGTTTGTAATTGTGATTGAATGTAAAAGGGCTTGGTGATTCTTTTGAGCCTCACCAGTTGCTTCCACAGCCCTTAGTATTTAACTTGTCAGAGTGACTTTCGGTCTTCCATATGCCCTAAAGTCCCCCCAAATGGTTAGCCACCACCGGTTACCCAACGGCTAAAGTTCTACTACTGATTTGCCGTCACGGCTAGGGAAGACGAATCCTCTAGGATAGTGAGCTATCTTCGTTCTCGGAGCCTTCTCGGGCGCGCTTAGTGCCCTAGTTAAATGAATTTCTTGCAGTATAATAAATGAAAGAAAACTAATACGGTACCGGCGAGAGGGTGATATCGGAAAATTTACCTCGGCTAATAGACGTAGCGATCATTAAGATACCTAACGTTAGTAGTAAATTAACCTAACAGAGAGCAACGCACGAGAAAATGCTGCCGAGTGTGATTATAGTCCTGTATCACAAAAGACACATTCAAAATAGAAGGACATGAAGGCGAACGATGTGCGCGCAGGAGGAAGCAAGGTTGAATGCACGAATAAGAGGCTCGCAGATGTAAACAACACGGAAATTAGATATCCGTAGGTCAGGGAAGCATTCTCTGCGTTCATTAATTATTTTGATACTTTTACACAGTGAGAACGGGGAATCGCATGCCGAACCTTCTTCAGTGAAACGCCTGTATAGTTCTTGATGGTGGATCAGCGCTCAGCGCTTGTGAGAAACTAATAGAGTAGCAGCAGGGGTGAGGTACACTCTTCTCATCCACCCATCTCGGGGTGTCAGGCAGGGCGTCGTCGTTCTTCTTTGTGAAGATCATGCAATAGCGAGAAGATATAAGCACTTTCATCGGCAAATCCCAGTACTATCGGAGCACTTGAGATGGCCGGAGGAGAGGATCAATGAAGGGCGAAAAATAGGCTGTGAAGACTAAACCAAAAAAGAGTGATCTTTCTGGTAGTCTATCGCAAAGTAGCATGTATCAAGGTCCCTAGTAGCCTAATAAATGAACACATCGAACACCAAAAAGGAGTTGCTAGATCGCCTAAAGTGCGATGAAAGTGGCGATGACGATGCCGAGGAAAAGGCTGCCAGTCCAAATTTGAAGTTAAACCACAGGCATAGTATTCTCGGTACCATGATTTCGTGCTATATCCCGAAATCATGGTGTCATTGGCTGATAGGGCTTGCGAGCGCGACAAGGACAGGCTAGATGCCAAAGAGAACAATCTTTTGAAAAATATACCAGTTCAGGATGGATAAGGTATTGCTGACATACCAGATAGCAGAGACCGAGAGCGAGAAGACAATGAATGATAGTGATGGCGAACAGGGACAAGTTCAATAACAGGTGCCTTAGTGTACTTGCCAAGGAGACGACAAAAGAACAGGTGGGGGTTAGCCGGAATAAGGTCCTGACAGACTCCAGATGATGAGGCGACAATGATGCACACTAGCCGTGCTTTTGAGCTCGTTGCATGATGTTAGCGCCAATGATTGATTGTGGCTGAAGGAGACCTCAAGTTTCCGAGTCGGACCGATCAGCCGAAGAAAGTGACGCAAGCAAACATCATTTCTACCACCATCACCTCCATCGCTTGACTGACGTCTTTCATATCGGCTCTTTCTTCGTTCTGGGATATCCTTCCGGCCGACTCGACAATGACTGGGACTCAGGAATTGCTGGTTTACGGTATATAAGCTGCCAGCGATGCGACACTCATGGCGAGTTAAGCCAGTGAATTTCGTGCTCCTATCGCCGCCTAAGACTGTTCATGACGGAAAAGCCCTTGATTTACGTCAGCAGGAATAACGCAGAGCATGAGCATGTCACAATTACCCGCTAAACTCGCCTAGTTCTTCGCAATTTTGGCCTTGTTAGTATGGCATTCGTCCCAGTGGAAAGAGTCGCAGAAATGACAGGCCATCATGGTCACGGGAAAAGACACGTCTTTGCTTCCGAGTCGGTCCGATGAAATGCCCAGAGTGACGTAAGCAACGCTTCATCCTTTTGATTTTCCTTCATCATTTCACTCGATCGAAGGCGTATCGCTATTCCTGGTGACATTCGTGACAATGTTTGTCGCCAAAATCCTCGAATAAATCTGATGACAATAATGGGAGCTCCCTAGGTTCGTAGGTTTTTTTCATTCTCTTGTACCCTTCTGGCCGACGCATATATGAACTATGAACAGGACCCGGAGACCAAACGAACTCAGACCAAGTGGCGCGACGTACAGCGGATTCTAACCGTTTGCGTATCATTGGCTCTTCCATGAGATTCAACTACTGTTGCGGAGCGTATGGCACTACATACGGTGCGTATAGTCGTTTATAAGGGCTCGGACTTAGACATTCAATACGATACTAGTTTCGACTTTCAACGTTTGCTAGCGGGACCATAATAGGGCTCCTGATAAGCGCCTCTTGAACTCGACGTCTGCCATCGCTGTGGGGTGCTGCTTCTACCATCCTTATTAAATAGCAGGCCAATAGAAGACACAACTTGGTGTGATAAAAGGTGGAACTCTACTAACTACGCTTCCTAGATCACCTTGTCCGGATGAACTAGCCTACTTCGTACACGATGTTGAACCTCTGTGATACATTCAGCTTGAAATTTCTCCCACATTCGTGCAAACTCCCTCGCGCGGGACACTGGATGAAAGAACTACTAAGACGCGGTACCATTGTCGCCTCTCATCATACCAACCTTTATCTCTGAGATAGTGGGCATCTCCCGTGATAAAGTGAGGAGAGGGGCGTTGGTTGTACGAGCTGCCTGGAATGACATTGGAAAGCGGAACAGGAAGCGGTTCGAGATTTCAACAAAGTCTAGATAAATCTTTCGGAAACTTCACATATCAGAATCGAGGCTGAACGTTGAACGTCTAGACTACTCTTTCAGATGACGCAAATATTGAGGGGACACCAAGGCGGGATAGGTGAGCCTTCCAAAACCTTCACAATTCTTTCGACCCTGAAAATATACAGGTCTCGCCTTAACTTCATAGTGAGATGTACATATACCCGACTATATGATAAATTAGCGACATTTTCTTCATTTCTTGTATCTCTTGCATGTCCCTGGGTATTCCCGCATACATTTACCGACATCTTCAAGATCGAATACCATGAATGCCGGAATTAGAGAATCGAGGTCGGCATTGCCGCGGTGTGTGTTCTCTGTATCTTGAGATTCAATGCTCATGATGGCTGTAGCCGGTCTTTATATCCCACGAGGGCCCTCGAGTTCCTATGAAGCTTTGTGTATATGAATGTCAGTGGTAATGATAGCCACGCAAATGGCTTGCTCCACCCTAGACGTTCCGAGGTTGATGATCCTTACGCAAGCTGTAATTGGCTACCGGTGAGCGGAGTGGACCCTTGTATGACTCTCGTACATCGTTGCCATGGATAACGCTGAATTTGAAGATGAGAACCCAATACTCGGTATTCACATGTGCGCTCCTGTTCCTTGTTTATGTCAACTCGTGTCTGCATAGATCGATAGGACGGGTTTACAGCGGAATACAAACTCACTCGACAAGAATGGTGCATATATGTGCACGTATCGCATTGATAATCAGCACGGCAGTGCAGAATTCAACAGTTTCCACAGTGTAAATACTGTTGTTGTGACGAATGTGTTTTGGTCAACCTGTTTCATCGATAATATCCACAGGTACTTATAAATTCAACCCAGAGATCGAAAGCTTATCATGTGTAGCCAGCGTCTCCTGCATGAGCCAGGGAATTTAACCCAGCGATAGCCCTCCAATGCATACAACAAACTTGGCGAACAGGCAGACCAGATGCCGAAACCGGAGGCAATGGTACAAAACACGGGTTATGGCTTCAGGTCCTGAATCAAAGCCATCCCGTAGCGGTACTTCAATGTGATATTCATCCCTTTCTTGCTCGTAGGTTTAGTTTAGACGCAATAATATGACGGGAAGGCCTCTTCGGAAGTTGCTAGAAGACCAGAGAAGCAACAATGAGAAAATGTTACAACGACATCTCAGTTCGGGGAACCCAGAGTGTTGGGTAATTTGATAATGTATATGTACAATATCTTCGAAGTCAGTAGTGGATCCAATGAATCAACAGAAAACCATCTTAGCATGGTATCTCGCAATTCCAAGTTCTTGAAGCCTCCTTCGTTCTTCTTTATCAGGCATACTGAAAACCGAGACCTTCTTAAATCTCCCATCCCTCAAACGCCTCCCTATTACCCAGAAATGCGCCAATGTCTTGGAATAAGTGCCGCGACCAATGAGTATATACGAACCATCGGGTATTGGGTACGCATGGTTCGCGACGATTTCGAATTTGTGGGGTGCCCCGGTGTAGTCTTTGACTGTCAGCTCTCCTTGTCGCGCTCTGCTTCCCTTTCTGTTCGACAATCCTCGCACATCTCCCGCGTCAATACGGGTCCCCTCAAACCAGTTCGCATCTGTCTCCTCCATTCGACTAACTTGCCCTATCCATTGAAGCCCGGAGCATGACAGTGAAGTCGTCTTCTTCGACATTACTTGTTTCCACGATGGTCGCCAATACTTGCTTCCATTCCCAGGCTTGGGGTAGAGGAAAAGCAGCTCAATCCGAGAAGAATATTCCATGGCATCTACGAGTGCTACCCAAGCGTCTTCTTGAGACTGCGCTGCATCGTAGATTGGAATATACTTTGGGCGAAGAAGATATATCAAGCCCGCAACTCTATCCATAGGATTTGTTGATACCCGGTTTTTCATCTGCGACAAGAAGTCAAAGACTGTGATGGAGGCGCAGGGAGCCCGTATCCGCTCCAATGATGCTAGCTGACCGCGGAACTTTGTTTGTATGTCCTCCTGTACGATGCCGTCACCAGTCTCCCCGCCAACAATCATATGTTCGCTGATTTCCTGCAGCGTCCACGCTCGATTGAACCAAAACCGATTACTTTCAAAGTCACCCGGTTTTAAGCTCAGTGGCCGACCCAATCCACTGAAGTAACAAACAACCTTCCTGGATCTCTGATACACGTATCCGATTGTTGGCACGTCGACCTTCCATTCCTCCGCACGGAGATCCTCCCTGGGCCCTCCTGCCTGTCTCAAGCACAGAACATCCAACCACGCATACTGCACTCCGAGATTCAACATCTCGATTCGTATTAGATCAAGGCTAGTGTCCTTTGGGATTGGCACTGGCCACTTATATCCGTTGATAGGTGTCCACACATCGACGCGCTCCGTATCTTCCATCCACGCATGCGATATTCCATACGGGAATGCCCAGCCGACCCAGTACGGCACTACCCGATTAGCGTGCAGATCCCAGACGCGCCGAGGGGGTATATCTGGGGTGGTGATCCTGCCACGCACATTTTGTCGCCTCCTCCGGTCTTCCTCCTCCCGCCTTCGTAATTCATGTTTGAAATCGATAGTGGTCAAGTCATACCAAAAACGGCGTAAACAGGCGTAGGCAGTGCCGAAGTCGCTGCTTCGTTGAACGCAATGTCCAAGAAGTGAATATAAGTGCCTGACGTTTCGATGGAAAGTGAATTCCGCCAATGCCTGAGGCGTGGATGGGCATTCAGAGGCCTCGTAAGTGTCCAGGTTGAGGTTGTACGAGGTGCCAAATGTATCATTGAGCTTCTCTAATAATCCATTAACACCGAGATCTGCGCAGAAGGTGTCAGCCATAACGGATGGTATGACCCGGCTTCTATCGGTGTAGGACCTCTGTTTCAACACCGCAATGGTAGATTCTGCTTGGCCAATCTCACCCGCAGCAGACAATGTGATCTCAGAGGGAAGTTGAAAACTTGGAGCCCCTGGATATGGATGTGATCCTTGACCTGTTTGTGCTTTTTGACGTAGTTACCTCTTCAGAATGGGCAAGTGAAGTATAGAACAAAATTAGCGTACCGGTGCCCATAGTCGACGTAGGTTTGCGTCAATCCAAGACTGCACTAATAGGCTTCTGTCGTGCTGTCGTTCCGTGAACGCGAGGAAGGAAGGATATCGTACTGAAAGATGGAGATGGCGACTAGTTTAACAGCGATGTTCTCAAATACGTGGATCTTATAGCATTGCTATATATAGCCCGTATCAGAGTATGCTGTGATTCGGAGCTCTTGTCACTGCATCCATTGATAATGATGATCGAAGTCAACAGGTACCCAAAATAAAGATGCCAGCTTTCCGCGAAGAGAGTTATTGTAATGTTAGGCTGGTACATCAAGCCTTAGAGATGATTTATTGGTAACCTCTTGCACTGTTGGTAAAGATGAAGTACCAGTGAGAGGTGCGAGGTAGTCGGGACGCTCTCAGCGCCTATTCGAAGCTTAGACTAGGCAAAAAGATTAGGAACCGGCGCAAATACTATTAGTGTCATCACTGGACCGATGTCCGCGGAGAGACACATGGGGAAGAATCTGGTGCCTGTTATAGGTGGGCAGATGCTGAGAAGATAGAAACTGAAGTAACCACGAAGAGGTCGTTTAGTCCACGAATTTTCTCTCTTTTCAGACCATTCCAATAAATCATGTGCTAGAATCCTACTTTTTGTACTGTGTATCTTGGGAAGTATTCTGTTCGCATTGCAAGAATACATCAATGATTTAGACCACCAGACATGGAGACGCGTAACGACGGAAAGTCATTAAAAGGAGCCAAGGATCATCCAGATAATGTGCCTAAACTGTACCCAGAATGACAGCAAGACATCTATTGCTGTATGTTTACGAAACGTAAAGTGAATAAATGTGAACATTCAAGTAGGGATTAACAAAGCCGCTCATGCACCTTTCTTCCTATAGAACCACGCCTCGTCCGTCCTCCCACTCGTGCACAACCAAACCGCATATATCCCCGCGCATTTTCTCCTATGAAATATCCACTTTAATGGATCGTATCCTTCGCTCACCCTCGGGTCAAGCTGGTATATCTTCCCACACGCCTTGCACCTCACAGACGTTGGGGATAGTACCTTCGCCCATTCCTCGCTGTTGAAGAATTCGAGGCGCTCTTCTGTAGTAGTAGAGCCGAATGATTTCGGGTATGCGAGTGAGGCTAGGAATTGGGCATGAAGGGGAACACCGAGGCAAGGATTGAAATCCAATGTGTTCTTCAAAAGTGAACTACGTCGAGAAATGATTAGGGTGCGATGATTTGATCGTGCTGGAAGAGTGTTACCTATTTCCAGGAATGAATTTAACATTCTTTGACTTCTTTTTCTTTGGCGATCTGTTAATGTGATTCAGTGACAATGTCAAGGACAATCGAATGAGGATACTCACAGAATTCCTCTCCTGAACGGACTGTCAGGAGCGTGTCGGAACCATTTAACGGATCGACCAGAGTCGAAGATTTCCTCTTCGGTTTTCGGTTTCTCGAAGGCTAGGTGATCCTTGGTGGCGGGCTCGCTATTTTCGACGTTTTGCATCAGAGAAAGGTTAAGGAGAAAAGCGAGATATAAGTCGTTCCAAGGAATTTAGCTTTTAACCTGTTGAAGGTGGCATTTAGCTTGTGCATTGTCATAGTGACGTCAAGTATCATTGAAGAAGACCACAGGACTTGCTTTCATTGAATAGGACGATTGTCATCGACGCCTCAAGAACAACATTTCTGGTCCATGGGATAAGGTCAAAGCGAACTTTGAGTCGTTATAGAAAGATAAGTGAGAGATAATGGGAGACCTCTTGTAGACTCGCTCTGACCTTTATAACAGGTCCCATTATCTTGGTCCCTCATCCGAGTCCAGAGATCTGATCCACGAGCCATCTATCATGATACATGATCTATAGCGACCCTTTAAATCTTTGGGACCGAATACTGGTACCATCTGTTATCAGTCATCGCCAATATACTTCTTCACGGACACAACTAACGAAAGCAGTTGTCGAAAACATTGCTTTTGCACGTGTACTCAAGTGGCATGGTTAAATTTCCATAACTGTAAGATCCGTGACTGGTTGGTTTGATAGGGATCAAGCAGGCATCCGCACAGATTTTTTAGTTTGCTAATGACTTGACATCAGGCGTAATGAAAGTGCGGCGAAACTTCAAAATTTCAGGTATGAGTGAGATGACAAAGCACACTGTAACTCGCGTCAGATCTGGGATCTTTTATACCGTCTGTCTTAGTTTAAGGGTGATATGGCTTTTGAATTTCCTACTGCAATGTGCTTTCGGTGACCTCATGACTAGAGAGAGTATCCTGATACATTCGCAACTTAGCACCATGGATAACTATTGAAAAATTCGAAGTGGTGACACGAGTAAGTAGATACCCTCTGGGACCGTTTCGCTTAGTTCAAGAGGGAGAAGGCGGGAAACAAGCGAGAAAGGTGGTGATAGTTAGGGTACTAGCTACAGACAAGGGGAGAACCGGTAATCCTACCCTTGGCAATTGCGAGAAATCTGCCTCAAGAGGAGTTAAAACCCAAACACAGAGCACGATTGGTGTATATTGACTGGAGTACAAGCAGGTCATAGAGCGACATCCAGGTAAAAATCAAAGGATAAGAGGGGAAGATCGAAATGGGCGGATACATAGCCTGTCGCAGACTAGTTACCGGTCCGAAGGTAATCCATACAGCAATTCACTTCTTCACGTGGTCCCGGGGGGATCAGACCGGACCAACGCTCCCGTCACCCATTCCAACCGAGCTTCTTCCCGTACTCCCACCATCGATAATCAACAGCACTCATCCCTCAGCGTTCAGGTGCGCCTATCGAGTGAAGATAATTTTAATCCAATTAACCTGTCCGTTATAAGGCGGCACTCAATGGATCCATCCACAGTTTTTCCGATTGAGGTCCTCCAGAAAGTCTTCGAGCACTGTCTATTGGATTGGCCCAGTGTTGATCGTGAGCAAACTTCTATGAGAACAAAACTACAAAGATCGATTAACTATGAGCTCCACAAGACGCCCAATGTTTCATACGGGGCCCATCTCAGTCCCTCGATCTCTCTGATGGGCTCTGGGTCCTCGGGAGAGTAAACAGCGCATGGAGATGTGCTACTCTTTCGTCAAACACGTTATGGTCCACAGTCCGCATCACCTTCTCGTGGCTGCCATTGTACCAGGGTCAATTTTGGGCCATCCGAAGACCCCCTTTCTCTCACGGTTCAAACACTGCCAGCAAAATCCTTACCGAGATTCTGCACCGATCAGGAAGTGCTCCTCTCAGCATCACCCTATCCCTTCCCCTTGAAATCCCGCGTAAAGAAATATTTTCCGATTCTGTCTCTAGTTCCTTGTTCGCACTATTGTCTGCGCAAAGGTATCGGTGGCAATCTATGGAATTAACGGCGCCCCAACCGATCTGGCGAGATTTTGCACAGACGTCTCCTTCCCGCCTCCAGGCCCTACGCAGCCTGCGTGCAACAGTTCAAAATGAAAATTTCATATCTCCAATTATCAGTGTCTGCGCAAGCGTGGTAGATCTCACGATATGTGCCTTCTACGGCGATCATACTGCTCTACCTCACATTCCCACTAGGATGCCATTCTTGCAACATCTTAATATAAGATCAACACACGGCTATGTTTTAGATGCAATAACGGCTCCTTGTCTCCAATCGCTAGTGCTGAGACTCCGGACATGGGGATTCCTAAATAGCATGTCACCGATGTTCCGTTCACGTTTCATTGACTTCGCTCAGCGGTCGCGCTGTTCAAATTCCCTGACTGCACTACATTTTTTTGGTAGCAACCTCAACTGTCGTGAACTTGTCATAATCCTTTCATCCACATCGTCGGATGATGCATCCGTCCCCTTATTATTGCCAAATTTGCATGCGCTGTCGTTCGACAGCCCGGATACTTTGTGGGTGGCAGATGTCGATTTCATTTTTGACATGGTCGAGTTCAGATTTCTGGGCGGCTGAGAAATGTGTATATCGGCCACATCGTAAAAGAAGACATAGAGGAATTGGAGGAGCGCCTGTTCTACCTCAATTCTCTGCCGGGTGTCGCCATTGAGTTGGACAAATCATTTTCCAGAGAGGATTAAACGAGAAGTTTGTTGTATTAAATTATATCGAATGCTGAAGACGAGTCATCAATGGTGTTCGAGTGTCTTTGTAAAGGTCACGGATACAAAATATACCTCAATGTCTTTCGATCAGCATTCTCCCATAACGGCCATCTCTATGGCATTTTTCTCTCGCTGAAATATCTCACAGGAAGAATCCCTGAAGAATGAACACGGTAGCATTTATTTAATCAGGTCAAACGCATCTGTTTGTCTAGATTCGGCATCCTATTTCGGAATAATGACAAAAACATGCGGGACAAAGTAAACAACCCCTCACGTGTGCGCGTTGAAATTCGCACGATTCCTGGTCCGAGTGTTTGTCTATCTTCGCTACTTGTCTCTCAACTATGACACGAACAAAAGCATATCCCGGGCTCGACCGCCCCCCACCGTCTCACATCTCGGAAATCATCCGCGATGACCACCCACGCGACCCGGATTATCCGATGTTCGAGGAGCTCGCCGGTGAAGACCTCCTCATTCTAGACGATCTGCGGAGCCACCGCGAAGAGATCGAGAGGGCCCGCAAAGAAGATGAGGATAAAAGTCGGCTTCTCCTTGCAGGGATGCTCAGGAAGGAGGAGACTTTCTCGCGCCGTGAGCTTGTAGATTTTGCCAGAGACATGGGGATCGAGGTGGTTGCCGATGATCAGGGTACTGGTACAGCGAGGACACGCAAGATAAAAGAGCTAGAGAAAGCGAAGTGAGTCGCTCTGTCTCGTGTAGAATTTCCATGGGTGTGGCTGATCATCCTTTGACTGTAGGGAGCAGCGTGATGCCGTGGAGCGTGCATGTCACATTGAATCGGAGGTCAAGAGACCGTCGAGAAAGTCGAGCAAGAAACCTAGGTCATCGGGACCGCGATGGGATCCATCTTAGTATATCTATTCAATCGTACCTGTGGAGTTCGTCTGATATTCTGCCACAGCGACAATTTGGAACTTGACGAAGACCAAGACACATCGCGCCAAGAGCTGGTTATCGAGTGAGTTTTCAATGATCGTTGCCTTGAAGATCAGAATTAATCTCTCTCTTACCAGACATGATGAGCCAAAGCGGAAACAAACAAGAACGTCGAAGGTCTTGCCACTGAACAAGACCGACGCTGCAACATCCGTTACGAGGCCCATGACCCGATCCAGCAGAAAAGGAGAAGACGAAGCTAACTCTGTCCCGCTTGCTATAGTTCCGTACGTGCAGTTTCTATCGATACGCCAAAGACCGACAACCTCTAATTCGTAATTTAGTGAAGCGTGTGCAGATAGGGAGATCAAACTCCTTCCGAAACGCGCATCACTCGTTCCCATCGGCAACAGTACCAAGGTGTACGGTCGTATCCAACTAACACCCCAGAGGAAACGATTCCTTGAATCTGTGGCGGAGAAACCCGTCTTTTATCATCCGGACGGTAAGGTGAGGAACCTAAAGGCACACGAAAGGAAATCGCTCCTCCAAGAAGATGAGTGGACGGCCTCCGTCACCCCATTCTCATTTGAATGCGAGGCATGCGGAAGCGAAAGGGCTCTCGACAGTCGTAGTGCGCTGGGCTACGATTTTAGCCTATGGATCAAGCACAGAAAGACATGCCGGCCAATGTATGCGGCATGGCTCAAAAAGAACAGAGAGAGGGACGACACTTTCGACAGTACAATAGAGACATAGAAGTGAGATAATACAGGATAGTAACTGCCGGGCTACGCTGAGGGTTGGAAATGACCTTCGCTGTGAGCACTGGATTTGGTCGAAATGATCTCGGAAAGAGCCGGAAGATGCCTTATTAAGCCTGATAGAGTTTGGTGCTGTTAGTTCCAAAAGGCTAGAGATCGTGCACATCCTTGACTTGTCTTGACGTGTCACTACATCTGAAGCTTATAAGCTCTCTGCGATACAGGCTTCTCCGCTACATCGCCTTGACAAATTAACAATCTTTCGGGATTCAGGACTCAGTACTCAGCATCCACTAGGCGTACGGAAACAGAGAATGAAATGCTCAGCTCCAAAAAGACTGACGGGCACGACACGCGTACTGAACCGCTGCCATGCGCCTCATTTTTTTCGTGTTTCTTCTCAGCGGACTCTGAATCCCACTCGCAGGGCTGTCTTTACGATGCTGACACGCTCACAGAGCCGTCGGGTGGCCTTTAAACTTGTACCGTCGTAGACGCCGAGATTCAGGGCATACGCTGATACACATACGCCTGGAACGCATCATCGAATAGAGGGTTCTAGACTGCAACTGCAGTGTTAACGCTGTGCAGCTCGCTCTATATCTTTACTTCTAAGTTTCGCAGGGAGAACTGGTCTCTCCGGGTGACGTCTCTTTCTTGTATCTATATTGTTCTAATCATCCCGATGTTGTGTTTTAATAGCAGATCAACCGCACTTATGTGGTTATCGCCCAAATGCCGTTGTTGCTCAGCTTCTCCGGGAAGCTCATCAAACCCAGCCGTTCCCACCATCCTTCGCTTTTCAAAAAAATTGCCTCGCTCCACCGATTGATATCAATTGTAGAGATGGTCGGACTGAGACTTCTTTCATTTACCCAGGCTTACCCCAACGCTTAACCGCCAAAGACGTGATGAGATAACACGATGCGAACTTCTCGTCTAATTTCTCTATGGTTCAAACGAGTTTTCTTTCTCCGTTGTGATATAGGTATGCCTATTCCAACGATTTCTGCGAATATTCGTAACATCGTACTGGTGATCACTCGGCCGCGTGTAAGGACTCAGAGGCCCTGTTTCAGTGACGTCACAGACGAAAGCAATTCCACTGCGCCAGTCAATACTCATCTTGAAGTGTTCCTTATGACGCATACAAGCCATCGTCTTCAACTCCTGTATTGGATTTATTTCTGTTTAGCCTTCAGCATCATTGTCCTCAAAGGTATTTAACCGTAGAAATCATGTCTCAAGAAACGCCGGCCCTCAAGATCACGGCGCCTATCAGCTCGGAACAAGGTGGGTGTGGGAGCGTAATTGAGCTGTATGTGTGCTGTGCATCAATGCGATCCGTGGTCTCAATGATCATCTTTGATTGGCAGTGCCCACCCTCGTTTGCATCTTAAAATCGACGATGGCCCACGACAGGTCACCTTTTACATCACTTCCCCTCATCCTCATCTCGACATTTGCTTAAATGGACAGGATATGGGACATCACAGGTACTGTGCTGACACGACACTGGAAAGTATTGCGCTGATCTGCCTCGATTCTTGTAGTACTTAGAAGCGAAGGCCTCCACGCGCTTCGCTCCGAAAACTGCTGGAGACCTGTCATTACCATTGAAGACGGCCGTTCACAGCGCATACACGAAGTACGACTTGGGTCTGATGGGCAGAATCCAGACCAAAAAGCGTCAGGATTCCGGTTGTGAGTCCTTGATCTCTCGGTATTTCCTGAAACTCACCTCACATTCATCAGATACGAAGTCGATGCGTCCGCGATTACGATCAAGGCGTGGTACCGACCGATGGCGAAGAGGAGCAAGAAGAAACTTCTCGGAACTGCCACATGCTCATTAGTGCAGCTCGAAGCTCAGACATATAGTGCGTGCCAATCAGATTGCCACGAACCATTTTTATTCACATATCTCCAGAAATAGACATCTCTCTCCTAACTCAACCTAACAATATCAACACCAATTCGTCTTTATCACCTATCATATTCCTCCGAGTGAAACCCGTATCATCCACTTGGACCCATGAAAACGTCGCCACCCCAACTCACAGCTTGCAACTCCTCCCAGCTCCAGACGTTGTCCAATCCCTACCTCCATCCCCAGATCCTGGTTATCTCAGTCCAAACATGCTCGGATTGTCCATGACGCCTGGAATCACTGGCAGCAGTGGCGGTACTCCCCGCCGGTCGTATGACGATATTTTTGATACTCTGTTGCCATTATCGAGCACACCCTACAGTCCACTCACGGTTCCCAGTCCCCTGCCTCAGCACCGCGATGTCGACGAACCACTTCCCGAGTTCAGTCTTATAGAACGTCTCATATCATCATTTACAATCTACCAGGAACTCAAATGTGCAAAGCTAGAAAAAGATTTCGAGGCAGTCTTTTCGAAGCAACGGGAGGAGTGGACGTATGTCGCTGCCTTGGTACGTTCCGTTTTTGAATGACCAATTTGCCGTGGATCTAAAACATCTCTTTTTTAGCTCCTAGCACTTATTGCGTATGTTCTATCCCCTCTCGAGTGGAATCCAACTCTAATGAATATTTTCCACAGCGTGAACACGGCCGTTTTCTCCGTCACCCCAGATTCACAGTTCGAGGTCACATCCTCCGCTCGATTGACTATAGCGGCTTCCGCCATGACTTCCGGGCTCGGACTATTGTGCGACGTATGGTTCATCAGCCGATACAGATTTGGCCCTACATCCACTCTCACCCAACGGTCTTTAGATCTCTTTGGAACCCATTTTTTCTTCGCGTTCTCCGCACGCATACCGATGTTGTGTCTCGTAGTGTCTTCGATGTGGCTGCTGGCATTCGTGGGTATCATGGCGTACGCCGTCAGTCCTGATGTCGTCTTCATCGTTGGCGTCTTCGTTGGTGTGGGGATGACGGCGCAGGTGTGGGTGTTCGTGGTGTATTGGTGTGTGAGGAAAGTGGGGCGGGGGCTGAGGATGGTGTTCAGAGAAAGATATTAACGTGGTGTATTGAAAGCTAATTGCGCCTCGCTACTCTTTCAATTGTTGATAATAATTATCGAAAGCTTCATCATGTATTAGATAAGCGAGACTCAGAATAAACATTTTTTGCATTGTCCAGTGAAGCCCAAGGCCGGCACGAAGACAACCATCCTGGCGATAACTACCCGCATTTTGTCAGACTCACCTTCGATGACGGACACAAGCACACCGGGCATTGCTTCAGTGGCTTTCGGTATCGGCTGCCGTTATAAGCTTTTCTTGAGATTCCAAACCTTAGGCAAGAGAAGGAGCAACAAGGCGAGGTAAATAAAAGCCTATCAAGGTCGCGATGCCAACATACATCCAGGACGCCAGATTATCTTCCTCAAATTACTCGAGGCGGACAGGGTCATCCCCGTAGTCGTCTCACTTTCGCACTTCGCGCGCCGGCTCATCTGCCTAACCTCGGCTCGCCTCTTGTAATCACCGTCTTTAAGATGCTGTTCACTGAATAGAATCTTCAAGTAGGTCGGACAATCCATTTCGCATTAAAGAGTACAAGTATGCTGATTGCCTCTTAGTAAACCATGCTACGCTGGGTTAGCCATGACATCCTATGCATGACTGGATGCCCGTTGCCAGACCAAGAAGGATCTTCTGAACTGAGAGACGCCTGCCTTTGCAAGCAGCGAAGGTCATTACCGCCGTCTCCGATGGAAAATTCCCACCCAGGTATCTGAGCGCATATACGATCCCGCATTAATTGTCGAAGGTGGTCAACTTTGGACTCTGGTAGGAAGAGTGGCCATCGGAAAACAGGATTCGCAGCCCACATGGGAACGGTGCGCGCGCCTTCCCAATCAAGCACGGCGACGACGCGAGTCGGATCCTCACGATCAACGAGGATGTTATGGAATGAGAAGTCAATGTGGTCAAGAACGATTTGTTCATGATCAAGAGTATCAGCGTCAAGCAAAGACGACTTCTGTACCACGTCAATCGCAGTCTCCTGCCATTTGTGTGCCTGCTCGTAGTCAAAATCTGCTGGAATCCTCCGAGTTGAGTCCAATTTCCCCTTAGCAACAGCTACAAGCCACTCCCTCGTGGATGAGAATGGTCCAGATGTTGAAGCCTCGGGTGATCCAATACTTCCGGAGTCTGGAATGTAGGTCATAGGTCCGATGAAATAACGCCTTTCAGATTCATCCTGTTGCTCGTATATGCTCCCGATGGATTTGAAGCGTAATCGGAGAAGCTGGGACCAGATGTCGGCTACGGATGGACAGAGTGCCTCCCATTGGTCGTCGGTAAGATTCGCGGGGCTAATGCCGTCGATCTAGAAAGAGATTATAACGGTCTGTTGATGAAGATTATGATACTACTCGTACATATTTCATGAGCATCCACTCTGCGCCGACCTTTCTGTCCCAATCGGGATCATAAACAAGAATATCCGGGACAGGAATACTAGTGTGCTCTTTCACATAACGAATCGTAGCCACCTAGCACCGATCTCAGTATCGTCAAATGAATGGATAAAAGTAATTACCTCTGAGCGCATCTTGAAATCGGAGACTTCCTTGAATTGCCTATTCTTGTCGTGCCATACCGAAGCCCAAGCCACACGGAGCAATAGGTCGTCATGAATGGAAGAGTCTAATAAGTAAGTCTATAGACGCTCGGGTCACGTTGAATGTAAAATTTTGAGGAACTAAGCGTACAAACCACATGATTAGAGGCTATCCAGGCATATTCAGCAAGCCATTACTACGAAAAAACGGAAAGCATACACACATGAGCATGGTGAGTGAAGGGAAACAGCATCATCTTTCAAATACCCTTGAATCCTAGACGTCAGTATTTCTATGTTTATGTGAGAGGTCATCGAAGGAGATTTGTGGTTATGCCAATCAGGGGAGCTTCAAGCTGGTTGAGAGGAAGGTCCAAGGCACACACCGCCATGCTAGGGTCGACAAAATTTACACTCCGCAGGGCCGCCTTCCAATCGGAACTATAAACGATTTGATAGCTTAACGGAGCCTATTGACCTTCGATTGAAGTTCAGGGCATCCGTTTCACAGCTACTAGCGTTAGTAAAAGCCGTCGATAGAAACCAAAGATGACGTACAATTCTTAAGATCTGGGTAAGATTTGAACAACTTACCGTCTCAGTAGTGATGGTTATTCGAGAGAATCAGGTACACAAATTATTGGATCCTGCCAACGCAAGGCGTTGATAGTATTACTGATCAATGCAGAGAAGACCGGAGTGTACACGGTAGAAAGGCCGAGCGGTCTATTCTAACCCATCACAGAAGGCACGGGTGTGGGTTCGAATCCCAGTTCTCTCACTGGCTTGACCAGAAATTGTTCTTTTGCGGACCTGATAGGCAAGTGTTCTGCGAACTTAAAACTTTAAGCTAAGCACGGACATTGCATACGTATCGTCAAGAATTGAATTTTTCAAGCTGATACTCAACAAGGTGGATCACAGAAAATCCCTCGAAAGCCTTGCATGAATTAGTGTAGAGGTGTGTATGTTATACGTTGATGATACAAGTTTTCGGTGGTACGACATCCGCACTGAGACATTGACGCAGGGCACTGGCTGTCGAGAGTTTCTGGAATTGACGTACTACATATACATTTCTGGTTTTGACAATAACCTCATTGACAAAATATCTTTTCCATTGACCGCCCAGCATCATCCCGATACCATCTATGCCTCTGCAGGATCGTAACATCGCAAGCAGGTAAAGTGATCAGTACATGGAAGTCCATGAAGAGCCTAACCGACCACAGAAGGCAACTTGTTTTTCATCGGGCGACAATTTTTGTCAACGCGGGTGATGGGATACTTCGACGAAAACGAGGCCCACTTAGGCCATTGTTGTATGTTATGTCGGCTGAGCGGCATCTGACAGTGTCAATTTGAGAAGAGACCATCCAAAAGAAAGTTCCCAGATATACCAAAAAGCAGAAATAGGGTGGATGATCCCCGGAATTTCCAACCCTGCTTAAACGGATCCAGAGAGATACCCGTAGTACTGAGATGATGTCTGATTTTCTCCCGCAGAGCTTCAGTGTTAATACGGTCCTGATATAATGCGTCCGTATATCCAACAAAAGACGAGGACTAGAGATGAGAGATGAGAAACGAAAGACGATCGAGGTAGAATTTCCAGAGGGAGATATGGCTGCTTAGGATTGGACGTGAAAAGACGTGCCACTTCAGAAACCGCCAAAATCAGGATCCCTTCCTGCAAGGGCAGTCCCGACTCCCTCGTTCATCTCAAGATAATCTCGTAGTTTACATATTTGAGTGGAAAAAGAGACTTTACTACGTACCAACACACTCAGGCTTGATACTTGGCTAAGAACAGCGAAATATTACTGCAGTCCCTCTGCTAGTCAAGCTCTCAAAGCTGCTAGTCATCACACAGCTAGCTGTTGTTGAGTCCCAACCACACCAGGTACGCGAAGGATGTATCGGTCACCCCATAATTCGATTACGACTGGTGTGGATCGATAAAGTGGCAGGAAGAGTCTGTCCGCAGGATGAGTAGAGTTTGAAGCTGAGAAACAAGACCGAGGATGACTCCTGATTCAAAGACACCAAAGTTTCTTGCGAGTCGGAAAACAGAGCGCATCATGGTTCGAAGCAAGGAGCGGAAGGTGCCGAGATCGCAGCGCCCCTGTCTCCTAATTTTGGATCACTTCGAACTCTTTCTTCCTTCATTCACGTCTCAGCGTCATGTCACAGTGCGGCTCCATCGAAAAACTCTGCCACCCATAAGGCGTATCTATGCCCTCACGTCTGTACATTCTCTGATCGCTCACTCCCGTTTCTGCTGAAATGGCCTAACATGTAAGTTCCTTCGTTTATGGAAAAAATGAGGCTCGGTTACGCGTGCTACGATTGATGGATCTACAGTCGGCAGCATAGACGGTGGTGGTAGCAAAGAAGCTTCCAGCCTTACGTCTCGGCGGGACCGGCCCCATTGCACAGTCATTAATTGGGACCTGACCAAGTATCGTTGTCAAGCGACTCTTACACGCTCCCTTCCCTTCTCTTATAACGCGATCTGAAAACGGGGTCGCCAGTGCATCATTAGTCTGTGCCTAATTTTCTCTCGTGGCTACTCACCTACACGGCACCGGGACTTGTAAGCCATAACACTATGTTGGTTAGTAAGCGACAAAAAGATGGATTTGCAGAGCGTTGATTATGCTTGTTCTCACAGCCGTTTGGCTGATTCTACAGGGCAAATATTTTCCGACATATTCAACTCATCATTACTCTAACAATTGAACACGTTCTCTGACCTCCTTTGTTAGACCAACGGAAGGCCCCAGCACTGGACGCAACGCCGTTTTGTTGTTATTTTGTTATATCGACTCCCCGGGAACGTAGCAGAGACCTGAAAATTCCTCCATGTATGCTACGTTCTGCGTTTCTCTGAATCCATGCATGTGCTTAAGGGAAAAATATGCAGACTGCACAATCAAATTTCAGTTTCGGCGGGGATAGGATGTTCAGTAAACCCGACCACCAACCGATCACCGTTACAGCGGACTAAATAGGAGCTATTTGGAGGCTAAATTTGAGGTGGAGATGGAGATGTTCAGCCCATAACACATCTCCAGCTGACACTGTAGCGGAAACCATATAAAGTAACGTGTAAAGCTCGGCAGCACATTGTCAGGTCTTTGTCTCGCTCGAAACACCTGGCCGACCCTGCCATTTTCCTAAGCCATTGAAGGTAATGTTTGGTCATCGGGGTAGTGCCTAGACAATGGGATATTCATTCGTAAGCAGTACCATTCGCGGCATTGATAAATATTTATTTTCACTCTAGTATCTGTGGATCTCTCTCTACACTCGTACCAAGCTTGTACCATCCACTGGCCTAGGGCAACATGGTCCTTGCATCTGCCTAGGTATATGACCGCTATGCCTAGCGAGGAGGTATGGAGGGAAACATTCCTAACGAAGGGATCACACTATCCAGAATATTTTGCCGTCAGCGACTTCCGATGCTAAAGGCATTGTCTTTTCTGTTCATTGATTCTTGACATAAGCAATCACTGTAATGTTCTATTTCCTTGATCTGGAAATTGTCCCAAGACAATGCAGAGTGCCACCTACCGTGTGCGAATTTACTTACCCTTCAAAAGCCTAGGGCAAGAACACCTTACTTGCTTCGCTACCGCGTATTTCGCACCTCCACCACGTCGAGCTCCAGGCCGGAACACTGTACCAACTAGCCACTCTCTTTCATCCAAATGGCTCGGTGTGAAGTGAAGACCAGCTCTATACTCACCCTTGCTGAGTGCGCTATGGAGCTCATCCCAGGCTGGCTCAGCAAGGACCACGAAGATGAGGGTCGCATTCTCTGTTCATTCGGAGATACTTTGGAGAGGATGAACGACTGTGGTGGTCGTCGCAAGAGGGCTGCATCGTGAGTTTCACAAGAAGTGTCATCATTGCAACACACTGAGCATATACCTAGCGTTAATGAGGACGCTGGACGTCCGTCGAAGCTCGCTAAGTACGAGGCTGGGCCATTGGCGGTTCAGGTGTAAGTATTTCCTTCATCTTTTCGCTTTATATGGCTGACAATCTCGCTTAGTCCGAGGCTCATTTCTCATCCCTCACCGCAGCCGGCTCAAGCAACGTCAGTCGCTGGCCTTGCTAGGCATGTTCTTTCATTGCTCACTGACTTGTTGTTCCTCATAACTTATCTCAGTGTTCCTGCTCCTCGTCTCATTTGTCCCGCACCAAAGCGCTCTCCAAGCGCTATTCAAACTCCAAGCACTATTCAAGATGGCGTCGACATCAGCTGGATTTCCAAAACATACCGAGACTTTGTACCGAACGACACGTTCATGCATAGTCAATTTATGTCCGAGTGCACCTACCCGGTGTCCAGCTTCCACAGATCCGGTGGCGTCAAGAAAAGGAAGGAAGAACAGCGCAAGGAGTTCTTGGACAACGATGAATGGATTGCGGTCACCGATGAGCATAGCGTCGTATGCAAGGCATGCAAAAGGACTGTGGCACTTGACAATCGCAGCGGCCCCTATTATCCTGGTTTCTGGGTGAAGCATAGGTCGCTGTGCCCCGCGGTTTACACGATTTGGCTTCAGAGGAAAGGAATGGCCCCCGATGCAGACAAGGATTGGTTTCGCAGGCACAAGTCATTGGCATAGCGGGACCTACAAGACCTTCAGAGCTCTTGAACAAGGGAAAATCTCCCTGAGACATTATCTCACACTCATTGTATATAGTTTATCGGTCTTGATCGTTTGTACGCTTGACTTTGAGCGTTCGTTTGAAGGTTAATAGTAGTAGATTATTCATACTCTGTTTTAGCGAATTTACGTTAATTAACATTTCGATGTCGAAAGTTCCTGCGACCATTTTTTGAACAGTGAGGCTATAGAAAATGAAGAAAAAAAAGATAAGGGGGGACAGGGTCCTTCCATGCCAAATCGGGCACAATATAGTTTGGTTCCATTTGTTTCTAAAGCTGTTGCCGAAATTGGTTCCGGGTCTTCCGGCGTTTGGTTTTCCTTCCAACCATCACCATACTCACAACGCCACCGTCTCCTTTTTGACGAGCTGTCGCTTCGATTTTTTGCTTCTTCCGTCCTCTCAGCAACTATGTCTATCTGGGATTCATTTTGAAGGCAGTAGGGGCGGGTTCGCAGGTTGACTGGAACGGTAGGTAAGTATTTGCCTCATTTTTCTCCTATATACAACCACATATTTTTGGGAGCTTTTAGTCCTTGTACCTTCTACAAATTCTCTTCCGCTATGCGTGCATCCTTGAGGGACCTTCGTCTGGGTGATTGACTGCTATGACTGTCAAAGTTCTGTCTCCACTACGGAAGTGATCTGCTGTACGCTAGAGGGGTGCTTTTCACTCGGGATAGACGAGACATCCCCATCTGTATATTCTCCTTTGCGCCGTCCTCGTGGAATCTTCGCCCTGGCGATGGACTGTCGAATATCTCGACGACAGCCATAATTTTTAACATTTCAGAGGGCTTCACGGCTGAAGACAGTGTGTTCGGGAGGATGCAACCTTCTCGCCTCAGGGCGGGTGCCGGTTCCACACGGATCAAGCTCTTTGCATGTTACTCAAAGTGATCAGCCTACCATCGCGTTTTCGGTCTTTCGTGTATCTTATAAAGTATTCCTTACAGAGCCATATATCGACAAGCGTATCCTCCGGAGCACCGAATTAGCCTGTAGGAAATTGTTCTAGACTCAGAAAGACCCGTAGTATGTTGTCTCGTTTTCTGCGTCATGCTTATTCTCAGCTACGTATATAGCCATATCTTGCTTCGCGTCCTGTTATGACAGTGGCCTCTCGCATCTTTCTTTTATGTTTACTGTCCTGCTGAACACTGGGATACGCAAGGCGGTGAGACAACAATGCGGGGTGAGGTGCTTCTGCTTATTCTACGGTATAGGATCGCAATGTTATCGCCTTGCTGCCACAGCTTTTACTAGTCGCAACTAAATCCCGTTACAAAACTTTCGGTAAGTATCGTCAAGCTAGGATGTTTTCATACTGGACGCCCCCTGCTGCAAGCGAACCCCGAATCGTTATTACCGATCTTCGGTTGTTCACATGGACAAGGTAGTACTATGCAGCCTTGGAGGGTTCGCAATATACTGCCGTATACGATCCTACTCTTGTGTGCGTCGTTTGGCAATCATTCTCCTACTTGTTGCCGAAACGCTGATCCTTCATTGACAGTGGGATTATCTACACGACCAAGAACTTGTCAGTGCTCAAAATTGGACGGGCACCACAGACTCCACCAGGTGCTGCTATAGGCCTCCTTCTCGTGCTCGTTCCCGTTCTTATGAATCTACATTGCAGACTTGCAGATTTACCGTTGACGTTTACGATACGGACGCCTGTAGTCATTTGCGTGGATAATGCACCAGACTCCGATGGCGGCACAATAGTCAACTCTCGGTGCAATAGTAAAACAGCAGCGGGGCCGACATCTATACTTCGGCGCACGCATTACTAACCAGCGTACATCAACCACGCGTAGATGTAGTTCAGACTCTTCCCTGACGCCAAACGAGGTTCGCCTTGATTTTTTCTCCCCCACCTGGTACCTCTTCTTGAGCTTATGTACAAACCAGCGGCAAGTATCGTCCTTGCCTAAATCGATGAGACATATTTGATCAGCGTACGGTATGCTCTCGGCTATTGTCACTAGTTCCAATCGTCACCCCTTCTTTTAGCACAGATTCCTTTTAGGGCAAGAATGTTGTCACACTTTCAATGAAAAGGCATCACATGTACGGATCGAAGCCAAGCCTAGGGTGCTCTATTGATTTGCGTATAGCCTCAAAGCTCATTGGTCCTGACCTTCGATAGCGGTATCAGGAGAGCGCTCGCGATATAGCCTTTGTCTAATAAGGCGTCTGTCCAAATTGAACATCAACGGGACGGGCATTGGGAATCTCGCCCTCACAAGCTGTCTCATGGTGAATTTTAGCCTGTGTCATGAATAATCGTCTGTCGTCGCGTCTGATGGATCCACACGCAGCATTCAAGGCCGTGACCGAAAACTCTTTCCTTCACCGTCATATTTCAATTTCTCCGTGATGGTCCTGTTCCGTTGATTGGTTCCGGGCGCGATCGTCCAGTTTAGAGAAGCGCCTGAGATGCTTGCATAACGCCTGAAAAGAGTGCTGATCGAACCCACGCTTACGATTCTCGTCACCTTTTATCGGAAAAAGGTGTGGTGCCTGGGGTCACAACATAGTTGTACGTAGGGTTTTCGTTGGATTGTTCTCAAAAAGATACTGAACCGGATGTATTACAAGGTCAAAGATGTATGTACTGATGTGCATATCTCCTTGTTATTTCCCCTTGCTTCTTCGACGAGAGATAAGCAGTTTTGTGAGACTACTTCTGAAAAGTACCTTCCTCGTCGTCCTAACCCCTCCTTAGTGACGCTAGAACGATACAATCCCATTTCACTCCGCGGGGTTCGCGGTATTCTCATGGTAGTCAGGAACTCAGAAAGCTTCGATTCATGAGCTGTTTCGTTAGGGATTGTCGGTACCTATAGGCCGATTGATCATCAATCGACATCGCCATCAAATAGTCCTGCCATTGGTTCCGAGCCATCCTCGTCATTTTCATTTTCAAGGTTTATTTCAGATATGTATCGACGCTCAACGCGGCGAGTCTCCTCCGCGTGACGACATGACAGAATGTGTTTTCTCTCGATGACAGCGTGGCAGTCACAAGGAAGCAATTATCTCGATTTCAGCGCGGCTCCATTCGCAGTATTGTCATACTCCTTGCTGGACAAGATCTGCGAATCTTTTTTTGCACCCGACATCGTCGGTTGGGTTAGAGAGGGATGTTGCGAAATGCTCTGCATCGTGTACGTGTGTTTGTTTACGCGTCGAATACGAAGATGTTGTCCCGCTCTAACGCATCCACCAGCTTCTTAGCTGCAAATCGTAAATAGACGCCACAGTGCGATCACGATTCATGTGTCATCAGCCGTCGTGCTTCGTGCGTTCCCTTCTTGTTCGTGTCTACCTTACTCATTTGACCAGAGTTTTCTGGGTTTAGAGTACTGATATTACTCTCCACAGCGCTAACCAGCTCAACGGGGAGGATGGGACATTACAACTGACGGATATAAAAGGTTCCGGTATCATGCATCCATGTTTGATTGCATTTTAATCATGATTCATTATAGAAGAACTTCGAACGGAGTCCACATAATAGGTTTGATGAAGCAAACTATTATCAAACCAACTGCACCATGTAAATCAGCGCTCACACCGACTTTAGAAAGGCCATTACGAGACACCAGACGTACGGAACGAATCTACGGTAACAGGCAAGCTTCTTTCATAGGGTCAACTCATATACTCATCCATATACTGCGCAGTGCACGCGGTGCCATCTCCTCGAAGGATACCCGGCCTGCGATCTCCGGAATATCACAAATTGCTAGTTCACGGCATGTCTCGTTATCTCCTATGTTTCAAGGCGTACATAGAGAGTCGCTTGTGCGCATGGTGGAAGACTATCGATGGAGACCTATATCTCCTTCCACGAAAGGTCGGGAACAGTGGATTTTCCGGAGCGAAGGACTTTCCACGGCCCGCTACCCACCCTTGCGTCGCCACCATCACCGGCTGTCGACGATGTTCAATTAGACCTTGTCCCAGCGCAGGCGGTCAAGCCGTCGCCGAAGGCAATGTTCACGTGAGGCTCCTTGCAATGCAGACGTCGGCCAGGGTCTGAGTGAGTACTTTCCGCTGGCAGCGAGGTCTCTCCGTCAACGTGGATACAAATGATACATTGACCTCCAGAGGATCCGCGTATAAGTAACCCTGGCTGAATTGCAGGAAGAACAAGTCGACCTACGAGGCGAGAAAAGACTTATGGGGATGCGTGTTAACGGTTGACTGCAAGAGAGCCGAACTTTGCTACTGCAGGGACGACGAGGCATGGCGGTCTCTACTATGTCCAGTCCCCGATTGGGGCCCCCGTATACTGACAATGATGCAGCTGTTCAAGAGCATTTCGCATGTCAAGAAGCTCTTGTATCTCGGGTTCGATTCCGTTTGAAGTCCACGCTATCTGCTATTTTTGCTTCACGAAGCAGTCACGATGGCTGATCCTTGAGCGACTGAGACGGTGGAAACGGTCCTCCAGGCGCTGAGTATTGCCTTATAGACTCTCTTGAACGGCTCGCTTGAGCCATGGAACTAGAGAGGCATCCAGCTTCTTCTGACTACCATCGCTGTCGTCGTCGGTTATGTCGGCGCACCTCTGCTGAGTCATCATTCTACAGACACCTGGTTCTCATGCGTCTGATAGATTGTCGATAACGCCGTTTGCCTCTGCCCTTCACCGAGATGGCCTTCGCAGGAGTGTGTGCCAAGGGATTACAATCCGGTTCACGGCATACGGGGAGAACTGCTTACCCACCCCGATAGGTCATTCAAGTTGGACCACCTGGTTTGCATTTCGCGGTCAAGGGTGCTTCCCTAAGACGGTATTGTGCAAGGAACTACGCTATAGCAGTGATTCACGAACCCTAGGGTTAAGGCTATAGTCCACTTTTAGACAATTTTTCCTACGCTCGTAAATTCTAACCTTGTTTAAGTCACTTCTACATGTTGCAACGTTTGTGATATCTGACCGAGCATATAACTTCTAGCCTATCACGTGGAATGTTCTCACCCTGTTACTATCTGGGTTGATTCAATTAATTGTTGATTTTGCGAATATGCCTTCTCTGTGGTGAAAGAACTTCCTTGTGCTGCACTGATCTAAGTTCCGGATTCTCCATTATCCGTGCTTCTGAAAACATCTTCGAGTCCTAATGATGAGATATCTGTATACCTGACCTACTCTTTCGAATTCTTGCCCGGAATGATATTTGATGTGTGTACATAGCTTTATCTACGACCATTTGGAATGCGAAAAGGATGACAATTCTCAACTCGATAGAAAACTTTGAGCATTCATCCACGTCTTCAGAGTAATTGCCAGGCTTCTTGTATTTTTATAACATCCGTCAAATCCAAACCCTTCGCTTATGTTGTATTGTAAGTGTTTACGTTGTACATCCACGCGCTCGAGAGTAAACCTGATATTGCTCTGCAACCCTCTGTCATTCAAGGCAATACTTGTGACCGGGGCTCAGCATGCATCTTTAAGACCGGGTCCCGGCTGATATCAGGATCCCTGGAACACCGTTGAACGAACTGGCGTTCTACCGGTGTTGATGAGCAGGAACGGCCGCGGCTTTTTTCCGGGGTGACGAGCTAAACATGAACGCGCGAAGCTCAAATGGCCTGCGGGTTCTTGATTGTACCGTGTTATATCATTATTTAAAGGCGTATTTGCTACTCCGCTACTGCGAGAGGCGAATGGCGCCATACTCAGATGCTCCAGTTGCACAGCCCATTAATACGTGTCGTCCCAGTTTTGCCAGGAGGATCGAGGTATGTTCTAGTTCTTTGGTTTCTGTTGCTTGTGGGGACTGTTACTCTTCTAGCCCATTAATCTACACAGAATAGGTTTTGCTTCTCATGATGACGATGTAGGAGCAGATCGCCAATAGCCGGCAGCGCAGGCAATGTAATCAGTCTTCCTCGGGATCTCTCTCCTTCCCTTAGGATATCATATTCCACTCCACCTACGGATCCTGGGGTGAAGATCAAATTTATCCTCTAGAGGACATGCTCCCACCGTTATCCTCGGACTTCAGGCCACGAGTTATTTTCTCACCAATGGATAGGCTAACTGGGTACCATGATAAAATTCCGAATGCATGCTGTTCCTCGCGTTGGCGTGATTGTTGAATTGGTACACTCGCTACTTTTGAATGGATATCTCGTTATCATTCAATAGCTCGTGCCTATCTCTCTAAGGTTTCCTACTATACCCTCTTTTTGGTCAGCAGCCACACAACCATGACGTTAGTCCCCATGATATAAGAGTAATTCAAACTGGACAGTTGTACATGAATGGATACCAATTCTAAACTGTCCTTCTGTATATTCTTTGCACGTTCCTAATCTATCTTCCACTCACTGCACGCTGTCGATTCGACGTCGAGACACCGATCCTTCTGCGACAGTCCATCATTGATTGTAAACTAGTGAACTGCTACGGACAGAAAACGGAGCATATCACAGCTTTAGATAAGCTTGAAGATTTGCGCTTTTTCGTGGCGACTTCTTGTACTCCACTGTCGGGAGGCGCTACCGTCGCCACGATCCATGC